>OOFC01022847.1:49053-64971 GCA_900323345.1 Pseudochromis fuscus
TATCTATCTATCTATAGATATCTATCTATCTATCTATCTATCTGTCTATCTATAGATATCTATCTATCTGTCTATCTGTCTATCTATCTATCTATCTATCTATCTATCTATCTATCTATCTATCTATCTGTCTATCTGTCTATCTATCTGTCTATAGATATCTATCTATCTATCTATCTGTCTATCTATCTATCTATCTGTCTATCTATCTGTCTATAGATATCTATCTATCTATCTATCTATCTATCTATCCATCTATCTATCTATCTATCTATCTATCTATCTATCTATCTATCTATCTATCTATCTATCTATCTATCTATCTATCAACTGCAAACATAAGTAAGCCAACAAACAGCATTGGAATAGGAGGTGTCTTTTATTCTGATTTTAATTCTAAACAGATTTTATCCATTTGTACTTACTGTGTTGTAAATTGTACATTTGTGTCCAATTCTTCAACCATTATTAGAGTGAAACCACCACATGAACTACGACGGAGGATTTGAGGTTAGTGGTGTAACTTCAAGTTGAGTTTTTCGGTACAACATCTGTAGTTTACATGTGTTTATCAAGTCATATGTTCCAGATATGAGATGAAAACGTACAAAAGCCCCGCCCATCCACTAATTACATATCTTAGAAAACAGTGCTGCTGTTTCCAAGTGGAGCTCAGGGAAATTGAGGAAGAGTTTTTTAGAGAGCGTCTACTTCTCCAGTTTGCTGCTGTGTTTCCTGCATACAAATTAAATTATTCATGGAGACACTATCATGGTATATATTATTTATAATTTCACATATACACCCATTTTTTCACAGAAGTTTTCAGCAGTGTGTAAGAATAATTTATCAATCCACAGCAGCTTATGGCACTGTGAAATATACTTACACTGTTACTGTTTTATCTGGTGCTATGTTTTGGTTGTTGCACTGATTGAAGATGTTGTGTATGGGAAACATGAGACATTAGTGAGTAGAATAAAACTGATGTGACATCTGTGATGGAACAAAGGATGTAACTGCAGCTGATGAACAGTGGGTATCACAGCCCACCTGACTGCTGTAAACTTCCTGTTAGATCCTTTCCAATTATAAGTAACTGATGACACTACCGCTGTTGTGCCAAATGTGTGAAATCACACAACTCTCTGCTTTGTTTTTTTTTTTTTGGTTCATATGGATCATGCTGCTGGTTGAAGCTGCAGATGTGTTAATCCCACAAAATAAATTCCTACAAACAACTGGAAGCAATGAACTAAACTTCAGCTCCTGATCACGTTTTGATGAGAGTTTAATTTAATTGGCATTTAATTTTGTAATGGTTCTGAAATTATAGAACAAAAGAGTAAATGGGAGAAACATGAAAGGGAATATGTGATTTCTTAATTATTGATCAGTGGTATTGATCAGCCTGATGACTTACACATTCACACAGCTAGCAAATCTTTTCCATCTGTGTTTTGCGGAATTTGTTTTGTTTGACTGTATAATATGTTTTAAGTTCCTCATATTATAGTGTGTACACTCAGGATATAGTTTATTTTCCTTGTGAGATTATGGAGTTCATGTTTGTGATTGACTATTTGGTACAACCGAGAGTTGTCAGACCGAGTTGAGAACCAGCGTCGTGGTGCTGCTGATCCTGGTCATGTTTGGTAGGTTTAGTGAAGTCAGACAGCCAGAAGATACCCTGGGTGTGATGAACTGGTTTCATAGTGCTGGTACAACAGGTGTAACAGAGTTCAGCGGTAGCATGTTTTATAAAAAGGACTTTGACAAATGGAGTGCATTTTATATAGCACTTTCTTGACCTTAGCTGGGTCCCAAAGCGCTTTACAAGGCACCTCATTCACCCATTCACACACCAATAGCTACTGAGCTGCCATGCAAGGCGCTAGCCACCATTGGGAGAAACTTAGGGTGTCTTGCCCAAGGACACTTCAACATGTGGACAGGAGGAGCCAGGGATCAAACCCACAATCTTACAATTCATAGGCGACTCGCTCTACCACCTGAGTCACAGTCACAGTCACAGCCGTCCAATGATGTGATGACAATGAAGGGGTCACCATCAAAATCCACTTTATCCTGACAATCACACAACACTGCTCATTTTTATTTTCATGGAGTCATATAATGTTATAACTGACATTTTTATTATGGCATGTTACACTGTAGCAGGTTTTGTATGACATAATATATTATGTTACTCTTGTATGACACAATCATTTTTATGACACACTTTACTGTATTACACATTTTTTTGCAGGACACATTTTTTTCACAACATAAGGACAAGGACACTTCTTATTCTTATGACATGATGATGCTATAACATTATTTGTATGACATAGTACAATATCTTTTTTTTTTTAAATAACATACTGCATACTATGAGGATTTATTTTTGGCATGTGATGCTTAGTTTATTCATGCATGACATACCAAACTGATGTTTTTTATGTGACATACTGAATGATACAGTGACATATGTTTCTTTTTTTGACATACTAAACAATCTGACAATAGTTTTTGACATTCTAAGATCTTTTTTTTAACGTGACATACTACACTGTGATGTTTTTTGGGTGACATATGACAGGTGACGTTTTTCCTGACAAACATGACATTTTACATACTATGTCATTTTGTCTGATATACAACATAACACTTTTTTTTAACATTGTTTTTATTGCAATTTTTGTTTTTCATTCAACAGAAAAAACAAAACAAAAGAAACAGTGTCTTCAAAAATTAAACAGACAAGAAAACATAACAAGACATACACAATAGCTCTTACATGAGAAATCATAGCATAATACAGGAGGTGGTGGGTCAGACTTACTGTGTAGAGGAGTCCAAAAACGGGCCCCACACTCCGTACAACTGATCTATATTGTCATGTATAATATTGGTATAATATTCTCAGGGGATCAGTTCAAAACTTATTTGGCACCAACCACAGACAGAAGGAGTCTTGTCACTGACCTACTGCAAATGAATATTTTTCCGAGCTGCAAACATTAGAATATTTTACTGCTGCAGTTTCTGTGCTACGGCTGCTGTTTTCATATATTTACTCCATGTCTATATTAATATGAAAAATTCTCTCCATTTCACTTACAATTTCATAGTTATTTTTATCTATCCACACACCACACTATGGCATTTTCTATGACATACTATCCACACACTATTCAGTTACTTTTTTTTTATGATATACTGTATGTTTTGTTTTGTTTCTTTTATGAAATGCTGTACTATGACCATTTTTATGGACCCTACACTGCAACATTGTTTCATATGGCATTCTTCACTATGGCGTGTTCCTTTTTAAATTACATCCTTATTATTCAGCCCTCGGCCTTACCATGTGTTGCAGAGGTTATTACTCTTCCTGTGGCTGAAGATTTGTTTTTTATGACTCCGGGTGTATGTTTGTTGACATGGGGCTGAAAGATTTCAGAGCAATCATAAGATGATGCCGCCCTGATGGTATTGCAGGATGCATGAGCATGTGAAAATCTACTGTGTTGATAGGGTTTGCCCGGTCAGTCGTGCATGTTTTCAATGCAGCATACACACAGGATTGTAGCGTTGAAGCTGTGCCTCACATCAGTCCATACCAGTCTGACATCAGAGAGAAAATGTCCTGGAAAGTCATTTATTGAAAAGACTGGGAGTCCTGTGAGTGAAGCCGCTGTGCAGGGGAGACCACTTTCCACTGGTGTGACTAATGCCACTCACAGTGACTGTTAGTCAGACATGCCATTAAGATAAGATACGATATTACTTTATTCATCCCACACTGGGGGAAATTCTTTTTGTCACAGCAGCTGAATACACAGCAGTTAGAGTATCAGTGAACTGGGAGACCTGTGGAGGTGTCAAACATTCAAGCAGAGTTCACAGAACAACAGTTTAACAGACAGTGAAGAGCCTCAGTCATCCAGGTCACAGTTATCCAAGTGATGCTGAGTCAGCACAAGTGGACTTTGTTGAAGATCCGTAGAGATGTTTCTCCCCTCATCCCAGAGGCTCCTTGAGTTCTGACATATCCGTGCCTTATAAAGTTATTATGGCTAACATGTTAGCAAAACATTTCTAATTTACACATGTAGTTGTTACAGAGTAACAGTGTCATTTATTTACAGTGTTTTAGTCCACTCTTTGATTGTCACTTCAAAAGTCTTTGTGACTGGGAGGATTTTATTGTTGTTACACACTACCTGCTATTTTGGTCTATACTGTTATTTTTCTTTGAAAGCAGCTTCTTGAAACCACTGAAAAAAGTGAGACAGTGAGACTGAACCCAAAGAAACAGGTGGAATATATATCTCCTCCAAGGAAATTAGTACAAATTAAAAATGTTGCTTTACAAGCAAAATCATGATAAAAGGAAGTTATAAATGTGTGTTTTGTAAGGAAGGAGTTTCAGGCAGGTGTATCAGAATTAGAGGATTGTGCTGAATATTTTATTTGGTTGTACAGTTTGGAAAATGCCTGACACTAATGGGAGGCAGGTATTTGGCTTAAACATGTAAAATCAATAGTATAGTTCTTTAAAGAGAACACAAAACAATTTCCTTATTTTCTTTCCGAATGATGGCACTCTGAAAAGTGTCACTCGCACTGTAAAATTAAGTAAATCAATAAATAAAGTAGGTTTTATCTAAAATAACCTGTTGGTATGAATAACTATTAGTGTTCACATTTAAAAAAAAAAAAAAAAAAAAAAAAAAAAAAAAAAAAGCATAAAATGTATTCATGAGCATCATAATTTCACAAATACTTATTTTTTCATGAAAAACTGAAATTGTTCAGTTGAATACTGATTACTGATATACTCAATACTGATCCAACAAATTACAGTTTTTAAAGGTTTTTTCTTTTCTTTTTTTTTGTCCCAGTGCAGGTAGCTCTCTCTCTCCATGGGGTTTGTGCAAACAAGCTGTTACAGGCAGTAAGATGGAGGTTGAGGTTGGATGGAGAGAGATTACGCCACAAAGAAACATTTCCTCCTGCCCTTTTATCACAGCTGTAATTACCACAGTGCATTTCTCAAAGAAATAAACGATAGCAGCCGCCCTGCAGCTTTCTCCACCCACAGCTATCTGCTACCTCACACATCGTCCTCCACCTTCCTCCTCTTCTCACCCCTACTCCCTCTCTCTCTGTCTCATACACACTCTCACATATTAGTTCCTTTGTTTTAAAAAAATTATTCCAATATATTAACCTCTCACAAAACACACTCACTAATTCAGTCTGTGGTGATTATTTATTTCCGTCTCTTTGACCACTTTTCTCCCCATGTTAATTTCTCCCCCGTCCTCTGGTGGTAAATGGGTTGACATGTGCTGAAGCTTGTGAGCGCTGACTTGCAGCACTTGCTCCACTGTTTATCTTGGAGATAATGATAATGCTTTAGGGTGAGCAGACCCAACTCATCGCAGCCTTTTATGGCCTCAACAATGACAGCGTGGATATTAGAGATGGCTATTACTGAGAGATACAGCATCAGAGAGCCACATGTTTGAATCATTGTCACACAATAATCAATGGAGATTTGCAGGGTAGATGAAGATAATTCAATTTAACATGATAATATGTGGGATTATCTTCAGAATTGTACTCATTTTTCAGTAAAAATCCACATTTTTACAGTATCAAACAGATGTGGAAATTAAATTAAAATCAAGAAATAGACATTGAGCTGAAAGAGACACTGAGAAGCAGCTCATCTTACAATCAGATTATCATCTGCTGTATGGATTTTGTAAATTGTGGGGTGAGAATTATCTCTCCTGCCTTATAATAGACGGCCGATGACTATCACATTTTCCTGTGGTCTCCAAATGTGCATGGATTTTGCGTTGTGGGCTTCACAGCTAAGTGGGAAAAGACAGATTATCACTGCCGAGAGCAACTTCTGAGGCTCTATCTCTTACACAGCAGTTTTTTTTTTTTTTTTATGTCTCAGCTTTGAATATTATCTACAAGACGAGGGGCTGTGGGCATTGTTACTGGCTCCGGCAGCGTAATGTCAAATCGATACCTGGTGCGTTTCGGGTTTCACAAATGAAAAATACAAGCAGATTTGATCAATGTACAAGAGGGATGTATGACTTGAGGCTTGTACCGCTCTCGTAATACAAGACAGATCCATAGCGCAGCCTCACTGGTTGAACAGGCGAGATTAATCTATGAACCGAGATGAAAATCGGCACTTAGTTGGCACCGGTCCGACTCAATCTTATTGAGTGAAGCCGCCAGACAGAGCTACGAACAGAAGGTTTTCTCAAAAGGGGAGGAAATTTGAAAGTTTGCAGAAATGCTCGGTTTTGATTAGCTCACACCTAAAAACAGAGACAGTCATCTGAAGTGTCAGTCTTCTGTCAGGGAAAAGCTCAGAGGGACAGACAGGGGAATATTCAATAGTAGCCTGGATTTTACTGTAAGGACTCAGGAGATCATGTGGTGCAGAAATCAGTTTGATATAAAACTCTTCATCTTTTTTACAGGATTTCCCAAGAGTGAAAACACTTCAGTTGGTTTAAGGGGAAATTGCTCACATGAAAGTACAGTGACAGTCACAGTGTTGAAGGCAACAGGGTGCTGTAGTGTATGTAGTTTTTTTCTCTTTACTTGTGAAACAGCAGATCGTGGTCCATGTCAGCATATCTGACACGGGTAGGATGTGATTGTTCTTCATCAAACCTGGAACAGTGTTTGATTTTCTCTCCATGTTTTAGTATTTTATTTAAAAGTTCACTCGTCTTTTTTTGTAAACTAATTGTTTGGGCGATAAATGGCTGCTGGGTTTTAATGGAGAGAGGCAAGAGATGAGGAGTAAAGATGATGCAAAATAGTTTTCTTGCAATACAGCAGTTGGTTTTGAATCTTTTCTTCTTTTTTCTTCAGAATTTGCTAAATGTGGTATTTTCTAAATTATGGCCCTAATTGATCTGGTATGACCCGTAGCTGAGGATGATTAATCATAGTTAAAGTTACCACTTCAGAAAGTTGATTTGCTACTTTTATGAGTCATTTCTTTCCCCTCTGCTGTTAAACTAGACACAGTTTCAGTGCCCAAAGCTAAAAGCATGTTTGGCAAAGATCCTTAATTTCGGGTTGACTTACCGTCATGTTCCTGAGCTTTCACTTGCATTTATTTCCAGAACTTTGAAGGAAAGTTTGTTTTAGGGAGAAAAAACACATGCTAATGAGCTTGGAGATGTGGTTGAAAACTCCTGAAAAAGCCACTAAATGGACCTGCAGGTATTCTTTAATCTTCATTTCAAACCATTGTGTCCATCATGGTTTCTTGAGAAGTTAGGGAAACTTCATGATACTATTATCCTGTTATTTCAACTTGTAAAAAATGTGTTCTAGTATAAAAGGGTGACCTGCTGAGCTCCCCTCTGCTGTAACTGTACTGCTGGAGTCAGTGGTTTGGATGATGCCTGTCATGTTGGAGAAAGCTCTAAAAACTAACTGGTGTTGAATAGTAAATGTATTTGTGTAATCACTATTTGAGTGTAACATGGTTTCGTGGAGCTTTGTCATTTCTCCTTCATGGCCTAAAATAGTGGGTTGATTTTTGTTATAGAGACATTCTCCAAATACAGATGTAATTAAATTGCAAATGAAAGCCAACAACAACCATTTGAAACTCCTGACTACATGATAATATATAGTAATTATTGGTCCTATAATTCATCTGATTACATTTATCTGTATCTTTACAACACTAGGCTTGTAAAACCATGTTGATCTTTTTGCTGTAGATCTATTTGAAAATAAGGTTTCATATGTAAACAAGTGAAAAAGGGTCTTTGTGACACTGATGGAGCGAGTGCAGAGTGTTAGTGCTGACCTTAAACACAGCATTTGATGCAAATGGCTGGAGACAGTGTGACTACTATCAAACTAACTCAGCTGTGTTAAACTTGACTTACAGGAAAATGTGAAGAAAATAATAATACCTGAAGATTACAGGTTTTTTGTGACAGTGAATTATACACTTGTGTGAAAATGTAAGTACATCTAAGGGAAATAGTTTTGGCTTTGTGAACATATCTGGACAAAGAAACATACACATTCAAATCCACCAGTGGCAGAGGTACCTGCTGATTCTGTGAGAGACTCTTATTTCATCAATCTGTCGACTCTAGGGATGAATTTGCCGGAGCGTCCACACCTGAGAAATTTGTCCGTCATTTGAAATTTACGCCACTCGGAGATGATTTTCCTCACAATGGGAGTGATTCACTTCAAATAATTTGGAGATCTTTTTAAATTCATCCAGAGGCATCCAGAGTCTCACAGTCGTCTTCTCTTCTCACAGATTTTTCTTTCTGTCTCTTCAACATTTGAAGACCCTCAGGAACTCTGAATGCTTCAAACCCCCTTTTTTTTCACCTTAATGGTTTTTAACATTTTATTCTTGGTGCCTTGACTATTGTTCGATTCTTTCTTTTAACTAATTTGGCCATAACTCATTGATGGCGATCCTGCTGCACTCACAGTCCTGTATGAACACAGCTCTCAATGTTCTGAGTCCCTCTCAGTGACTGAATGCTTCACATGTTTCAGTCTGTCAGAGACTCCCAATAAACAAATGGAAGTGAAGGCGCTCTCATGGTTCACCAGTAAACTTTTCTTAATGTTTACTGGTTTTGTGGAATATACCATTTTGCCAAGAGGTGCGTTAGGAGATTGGTTGCTCTTTCATTGATTATCACTCATGTCTGTACAGAAAATATGATGCTACTGGACGGCTGTGGCTCAGGTGGTAGAGTGGGTCGCCTGTGAATCCTAAGGTTGTGGGTCGGGCTCCTCCTGTCCACATGTCAAAGTGTGTCTTGGGCAAGACACCAACCCTAAGTTGCTCCCAATGGTGACTGCATGGCAGCTCGGTAACCAGTGGTGTGTGAATGTGTGTGTGAATGTGTGTGTGAATGGGTGAATGAGTTGCCTTGTAAAGCACTTTTGGACCTAGCTAAGGTCAAGAAAGTGCTATATAAATGTACTCAATTTATCATTTACTGAGTTGAGAGTTTTTTTGGATCCAGCATCTAGTGGCCATCAGTGATATTGCACTTTTTTGTCCTTCTGCAATGGCTTCAGTTTTGAGAAGGTCCATTTTTTTTTTAATATATATACAGTCTGTGTTTTATAGAGAGAGTCCCAGACTGCAGTCTTTAAGCCATTAGGCTAATAAGTAGTAATAAGTAATAAATGACGTCTGTTCTTTTAGCAGATCTGGAAGATTCTCTTTTGATAAAGACATTTACATCCTTTACCTCCTTCTTTTCTTTCTTTTCCAGGATTAAAAAAGTTTTCTGTGTTTGTTATTTTTCTTGGTTACAAATGTTGATGTACCTTATTATTTACAACTACACTTATCACACACACATGCAGTATCAGTTACACTTAGTAGAGTATTCAAAAGACTTTTACCAGTTATCAGATATCATAACTGATCCTCCAACATTAACTAAGATGTCAGGTGATTACTTAAATGCACCTCTAATTAGAGACTGCTTGCAACGAGCACCAATGTCACACAATAATGGAGAATATTTATTAAGAACTGCAGGCAATAGCAGCACTTTGTGAATATTCATATTTCCTTAAAATCAGTAATAAATTGTGAATGCTATACTTAATCCACATCCATTTTCTCCTTAAAAGTTCATTTGCATTTACAAAAAGCTGTGGTGATGCCACTTTCACTTTGTTTTGTTTTAATTGAATATAACACTTGCTCTTTTCTTTCCTCTTCTTTGTCACTTTGATCACACAGTCACACTCCTCCTCCTCTCTTTCACCAGTCTCACCACCACAGACACTTCTCATGTAGCTTCAGCATCTTGAAAACAGAACCAAGAAGTCACCACTTTATTCCTCCTTTCATGATGAATGTGTCATATGTTGGGGCTCTTATGTTGTTTCACTGAATATTCAGAGTCCTCACACACATGCATGTCTGAATATGTGAGAAAATATCATGTTCACATTCTCTATTCTCTGAATAAGTGTACGATTTATGATGGATAAAACCTTCCTCGTTGTGTCTAAGTGTTGCTTCAGATGACTTTCAGAATAAAACTAAATATTTTGTTAATCATCTTTCTCAGACTTAACCTAGAAACACTCTTATTAGCTAATAAAATGCTCATAACAGTTTTGGTGCAGCTCCATAGGGCATCATCTCAAGTCTCTATTTTCTATGTGCACTGAAAACCAACTACTGGAGCCTGTTTGTTAACCATGTCTGATTCTGTGTGTGTGCAGCCATGTTCACAGAGGTGCCTCACGACATGACTGCCCAGAGAGGTCAGGATGTGGAGATGGCGTGCTCCTTCAGAGGGGCGGGGACACCGTCCTATTCGCTGGAGATCCAGTGGTGGTACATCAGGAACCACCTCGACTGGACGGACAGACAGCCATGGACGACTAATGAAGTAGGTTGTTGGGGAAGTTAATTACAATTACTAATTACTTCTGTCAAAAAAAATAAAAAAAATCAATTACTGCAGAATAAAAGTAATTACTTATTTAAAAAAGTACTTACTATTACTGTCATTTGCGTTGATGCTTTAATTATATCTGCACACACAATATTTTTTTTAGTTTTATTTTGGCACTGTTGAAGACGTAAAATAAAGAAATGGATCCAGATCATCATCTTTAAAGTATATACATCTTTGTTCTGCGCATTCAGACAGTGCTAGCAAGCACCAGGTGGGTAATGCAATCAGCCAAAAAAAGAAAACAAAAAACAGAAGATGAAGAGGATATTTACTCTTGTCTCAGGAATAAATCAGCACTGTGAAAATATTGTGAATTTCAGAGAAAAGGCAACTGTCAACACGCAAAGCTCATGCCATATGCAAACAAAAGTGTAACAAGATGAAATACTCAAGAAACAGTAAACCAGGCCCGGCGCCTAAACATGGACATGGGTTCGACCTTCCTGCTAATGTGTTCATATGTGAAAGGTCATTCAGAGAGCTTGAAGTTAACTGATAAAAACAGTTAAATGAGGCACTGAACAACAGAAGGTCTGTTTTTATTCTTTGAAATATTATTTTGTGTCTGTATTATTATTGTTTAGAGGATTTTCATGGGTCAATATAAACGTAACTGACGGTGTTAAATGGGCAAGTGATATTGTCTCATATTGACTGAAGGCCCCGTGAATTAAACTGAATCGAAATCCTGTCATGGCAAACTCTGAAATATCTGCGAATATTAAAGAGACATCTATTTATTACACTGATTTACACCCACAACGTAATTAAGTCTGAAAATGTCTGCAAAATACAAACAATAAATATTCAGATCTGTGATAATATCATTGTACTTAAAACACTGACTTATAAAATCTAAGATTGAAGGATCATTGCTAATATTTCAGTGTGATTACATTGTATTACTTTGTGAATTTTCATTATCTAGAATAACTGGTGGCTTGTTTACAACCTCTCTGATTGTTAGATTCTTGGTGTATGAAGTTTACTATAACTATATGAAAGGAGGAAAAAATAAAACAAATCTAATAAAGTAGAAATATCCTTAAAGAAGTAAAAGATTTCTGTATATCTTCTGTGATCTAACATTAGCGTCTGTTGAAGTCTTTAAAAATGTGTTTATTAATTTGTGCTCACTTGCTGGTGGAAAATTATCAAAACATGTAGCAAGAAGAAGAGCCAACATTTTCCCAGTTTATTAGTTGTTAGCAAATGACTTTCCTGTCTGCCAGTCACAGAGAAACTTTTCCATTCATGTAAATTTTGATTCTGTGTCATTAGAGAGGTTTAAGTTTAATATCTCACAAAATATCAGCTCGATATTCAGATATGTTCATCAGTGACTTTTTAAATGCCTACACTTTGGTAACACAGAGGTGGTGGAGGTGCAGACAGTCAAACTGAGTCGGATAATTTAGGCACTATAAGTCACATTTGTTGCTCTGTGTAGCCATTTTATTTGCTATAAATAACAAAGGTACAGCTGTTCAAAAAATGATTGTGTTAATCATGTTACATGTGTGTCGATTACCTGTTTCTGTCATATCCAATGCATTTATTTTATGTTTGTAATCACAATCAAATTGTTTTTTAAGTAATCGAACAGATATTAAATTGTTCCACCTGTGTCTGCTGTGTTTGTTCCTAGGTGGCTCCTGAGGAGGAGATGCCGAAGGATGCTACAAAGATAAGTGTGAGTTAAGCGCTGTCTGCTGTTATCTTCCTGAGAAAGCCCCTATGTTTGCCTTGGTGTTATATGATGAGATTGAGGCACAAAATGCTCATGATTACATTCAAATTTCTTGTTCCTGGATGATCCACAGATGTTGTGCTTATGCCATATTACACACAAGGATCTAAAATTTTCACTCGGTGCAGCTCTTGGTGCAGCGAGCGCTCCAGACGACACATTAACATGTTCGCTTCATGCTCCACGGGTTTGTAAAATCACGGTGTCAGCCAAAGTGCAGGCAGTGGCGGGGATCGCGGGTGGTTAAGCATCCTACTCAAGCGGGGGTGGGGAGGGGGGCACGGTATGAGTGCATCATCCTGAGTTTCTAATGAATGCCCCTGCATCTTGATGGCTACGGCACCCAGATCCCAATGAGAAACAGTGAATGGGAAGTTGGCAGATATTTTTTTAATATCCCCTCTGGCATCCTTAGAGTGTTTTAGTTGCTCACCCAGGCTAATGGTTTCCTACAAAAAGCAGGGAGGGCCATTCACTGAGGAAGACAGCATGAACATGTAGACACTCAAATTACTGACTTTTTCCTTCTAATTAACTGAGTGAGCGAGACAAACCTATTGCTCCGGCTAAATCTCTTTCCACTGACTTTATAAGAACAAAATGAGCAGCAAACGCTACTTTTTTTTAAAATTCTACGAGTATTGTAAAGTCAAAATGTGTAAACATACGTTGTTGTATGTGCACAAACATAAAGGCCCACCCCTTCCTCTCAACAGGATAACTGCTGCTGATTTGCTGTAATGAAAGCACCAGCTGTGTGTGAGTGTGAATATGTATATGTGGTGTGTATGTGTGTGTGTGTGTGTGTGTGTGTTGAGCCACACACTGCAGACTGTACAGCTGGAAAATCATTATGAGCTCTCTGTATATAATGGATCCTGGCTCACATCCATATATTCAAACAAAAACATGGCAGATGCTCATATATGCAGGCACAAACTCCCAAACAGTGCTTTAAAACAGCGTCGAGCATTAAGCTTTTACAGCCACGTGCTTGCAACTGCAGGGGCTGTCGCCAGCGCGCACGTACACACACACACACACACACACAATCCAACATCTACTAGCGTCATAAGGAGGAAGGTGGGTGATAAATGAAGTCGTATTTATATCTCAGTGCGTCACATCTCATGATGTCCCCAGACTCTCATCTTCTGAACAGTGCTGCTTTGCGAACTTGCAAAGCTTTTACCTCCCCAGATGAAGTCTTTTCATACTTACAAGGCCACAAATAGAAATTGTTAAGCAGCACCTCCGTACGAGTCAGTGTGTGTGTGTGTGTGTGTGAGAGAGTGGGAGCGAGTGGTGTGGAGGAGGTGCGGCTGTGGAGTGTATCCAGGCCACACTACAGGAGCGAGTTCAGCACCACTGCAGTTCTTCTGTTTTTCTACCTCTGTCACTTTATGCATATATCTAATGATATGTTGAACTTATTCTCCCTTATAAACACAGCAAAGCCAAATTTATGTTTACTATTAACCTTTGTTTTTGTAGTTAAAAAGATAATCACTGTGAAATTATTCAATGGGTTATAACTGCAGAAATATCTTGTTTGACTAAATTAGCATGCAAGAAGGATTCTAATACCATCAAAGTCATAGTCTGACATTTTGAAATGAAACTTATTAAACTTAGATGAGTGCTGCTCTGTACTGCTGTTGTGTCTGTGATGTTGTTTTGTCTTGTTTTTGTTTGTGTTGTTTTCTTATTTTAATGAAAACTTCAGCTTTCTGAATGAAAATTGGCAAAATCTAAGGCTCATATATTATATTGATGTTTAATTAGTATGTGTTGTAACTAATAAATAAATCACTCCAAGCTCCTCCTGCATGTGTGGGTACATTTCACAGACTCGCTGTAGATTTTCATTGAAGTCCATTCTGAGGTGATACAGTTACAAACTTTCAAAACACTTGCCCATCATAAGAAAAGGGGATTTTCTGGGTTCCTGTGATTTTCCTTGGACACCATATCCACCCTCTAATCTTGGTCGAAAGTAAATTATTTGGTCCTTGGGTAATACACCCTCTCTCTCTCTCTCTCTCTCAAAAAAAGTGCTTTTTTTGTAATGTTGCTAACAGGCAAACAAACTAGCGTAGGAGAAAACATGACCTCCTTGGTGGAGGTTGTGTACTCCTGCATGAAAAATAGTCTAGCAACTAGAACCACAAAATGTCATTTGCCAGAGATTAATGCAAATTTACACTGAATACCATCTGATTGTAAATTTTGTTGGGAAATACACCTGATGACATATTCACACTTTGGGAAAACATGATGTACTTGCTGTGACTTGTTTTGCTGTACCCCTATTTTGCACACGCACACAAAAAAGCACACCTGCCTGCTTTTTGCTGAAACATTAGTTGAAGAGTTTTCAAGGTTTTAGCTCAAGGCAAGAGTACTTTTTCACTTCTAAAAGAGGAAATAGCATATTCTTATTATTCCAAATTAATAGTCTCATAAAAAATGCAACCTTGCTTAATTCAGTACGCCCAGGAGCAGAGGCGCCAGTTCGTGTTTTTGCCTGTGGATGCTGGAAACTGTTGAATGCCCCACCCACACGCCCAATAGAAACCATAGGCTACATTACTTACATGTAATACATTACATGCTACATCACTTGGAAAACGTATTTCAACACCGCAGGGTAACAGGACACACATGAAGTACTTACAGAGGTTGGAGAACAATAGTTTAACCAAAGACACACATCATGAAAATGATTGGCCATGTGTATAATCCTACATGATCTGTCACTACAGTGGTTGGACGTAAATACTGAGGATGATGTGATATGAACACCACTGCATGGTGGTTAGCTAATGTCCATGCCATCATTGACCCTTTAATAGAGTCTTACTGCAGGATGTTTTTCAGTTTGGGAAAATTATATTTGTTTTTATGTTGTAAGTCACGGTCAGTGAAGTTACCATATATGGTAACTTGTCAGTCTAGGGTAAAAATGTTTCCAAAAAGGGTATAGTATATGCAAAAAATATATATTTAAAACACATATATTAAGTTAATTAACCACTTATTTAGCATGTAACCTGACCAGTTATGTTTTTGAGGTACTGATATTGGCCCTTGTCACAAATATAAAACAATTTTATAACATAACTTGAACGTTTTAATGTAACATAAAGTCACATTAGAGGTAACTTAACAATTTCCATAAAATTGAATTTCAAAGCATTGCAGAACAGGAAGTTACTAAATATGGAAACCTGCCCATTAAGCAGTTAACTAGAAGTCACTCAGAGAGCACAAACCTCCACCAAGGCATAATCCAGCTGTACTGATACTACAGACTGAACACTGTTTCCTTCTTGTGGTAAAATAACTACACTACAAATCATACCAAACAAACCAACACAGGTAAATACTTCCTCTCCTTAAGTAGAGCGCTACATTTAGTGTGGGTTAACCACTAACCTGTGATTATCATTTGTGTGTACAGTGGCTTCTCTGTAGCAAAATCTACACTGAGTATAATATTTTTTACAACGTCACCATAACTTCTGTTAACTGTTTTCCTTTGCCAGGTTGTGAAGGTTGTAGGGAGCAATATCTCCCATAAACTCCGCCTCTCCCGGGTCAAGCCGTCCGACGAGGGCACCTACG
>OOFC01022849.1:0-17011 GCA_900323345.1 Pseudochromis fuscus
TTATAAAAAGGACAGGGATTATAATGTAATAACAGTCAATAACGTAATAACAGCCGATAGCGTAATAACAGCCGATAATGTAATAACAGCCGATAACGTAATAACGACCGATAACGTAATAACTGCCGATAATGTGATAATGGTCGATAATGTAATAACAGCCGATAACGTGATAACGGCCGATAATGTAATAACAGCCAATAACATAATAACAGCCGATAATGTAATAAATTTTTGAAATGTAATAAGCCAATAACATATAACTGCCCAATAAATTAATAAAAGTCCTGAACCAATAATGTAATAACTTTTAGCTAATAACGTAATAATTTATTATGCTATTGGCTGCTTATTACATTATTGGCCCGGTAAAAGAAAAAAACATTGCAAATATAATAACTGAGCCAATAACGTAGTGAATTACTATGTTATTAGCCAAAAGTTATTACGTTATTGGTTCAGGACTTTTATTACGTTATTGGTCAGTTATTACATTATTGGCCTATTACATTTCAAAAAGGGCCAATTTATTACATTTGTGGCTGTTATTACATTATTGGCTTCAGCAGGAGTAAGGTGCATAAATGAAAGTGTGCAAGAAGATTTTCTAAACTCTGGATTACCTAAATTACAATGATGTCATAATAATAAACATGTCATGGGATGAATGATCAGAAACTCTTCTTGTTTACAACACTTGTATGGATTACAGTAGTGTTTTTTCTAACATAAAGACCAGCCGATGTGTGCCGGATACACCACAGGATCAACACGGCAACAGTCACCGTCTGAGCGTTTAAGTCACTGTGGATACAGTGTGTCAGCTGAATGTAATGTGTCCATGTTTTGGAGGAGGAAGTGTTCTGTCAGCTCAGAGCAGGTATCTGTCAGCAGGCTGTATCCTTTTGGGCTGCAGGAGGAGGAAGCAGCCTTGACCAGGCCTTTCTGCCCTGCACCGCCACCCAGCTGCCCTGAAGCGGCGGACAGTAAATCCACACTGGCAGCAGCGTCGCATATACACATACATGCACACATGCACACACGGCTGGATTACACTCTGCACCTGCACTCGTAAGAAGCCCGGTGTATGTGTAAGGCGCTGATTGAAATATATCAACAATTTTTGTGGTGGTGGCAGCATAATGACTTACACAGTGTTTTCTGTCAGCACGGAAAAGATTAGTCTTCACAATTATTTTCAGTTAGTTGTTTTTAGGGTTAAACTGTATACATTATGAAGATTTGCATTAATGGAGTCCAAACTTGAATCGTGGTTTGATTTCCTTTTTGTTTTTCAACTTTATAAAAAATGGATTTATTATGCAATTGTAAAAAAATAGTTGCACCAACAAGTGTATATTGAAGATGGAGCTGACTTTAACAGAGCTGACATATTTGTATAATGAAGTCATCTTAGAAGAAATTATTTAAAATGACAGGTAGAGAGGAAACTGGCTGGATTAGATCATGTAACAATGTGTGTGTCTGTGTGTGTGTGTGTGTGTGTGAGAGAGGGCGCTCAGAGCTAATCTGCTAAACTTCTTCCTCTCCCCCCCTGCTTCCCCACTTCTTCCAGCTGCTCAGATTTACAGGTGCCACTGACCTTTTCATCGTAGGAAGTTGCCACAACCGCCTGGGTCTCCCTCCGCCGGCTCACATCCATCTATCCGTTGCTCCTCCTCCTTCTTCTCCCCTGCCTCAAACACCAAACCAACCCACTCTCCCACAGCCAAAAAGAAAAAAAAAAAACCTAACCCTCTGTTGGAAAGCCAGGAATCTTTCTCAATGACTCCATCTTGCTGGTTAGAAGTAGAAAGCAGAGCGGCGCTGGCTGGCGTCCGTGAAGCCTGCATCTGTCTTCCATAAGCCCCCACTTGTGTCTGCAGTGTGAATAGCAGTCAGCAGGAGTTGGTTGTTGAGACTCTCAGTAACACCTGCTGTTCGGTGGACAATTATTTTAAAGTGTCTTTCTTTTTCACATATCTGTGCATTTATTTTGGATACGTGTGGCTGCCTGGCTTTGTCAGTGCCAACCAGCAGAGGTATGACTGAGGCTAATGAGTACTCAGGAGAGACTTCAAAACTTTCCTTTATTTGGGAAAGCTGCAACCATATTTTACGTCTGATTATTTCAATATGTTGTGTTGTGTAAGAGTCAACACGAGAAGCCAGAACTGGATGTTTTGGATTTTTTCACTAATACTTGAAGAGTCCATAATTATCGTGATTAAAAAAGATTTCCAGGGAAACCTTTCACAAGTCTGTGATGCCATTACAATAAATTCAAAGATCTTTAATCCAAGTGTAACCAGTTTTAGGAGATGTTATTAACAAACAGAAAACTTGCATTTGGAAGAACAAATAAATCTCCCTGACAATTTAGATCTACATTAATTCACAGAATAATGAAGTTGAACTCAAAAGTGCTCATGACATTTAATTTGTTGAAATCAAATCTACAAGGATCTATCATCTTTCTGATGTCATGAGTCATGTTGTGCAGAACAAACCACATTTTACTAAAATATGAATATATACTGGAGGCATCGTAACACACTGTTTGTTGATGTTATTGCTCAGAAATAATTTCAAGCTTATTTCTCTGATATAACACATTTGATGTTGTCTGATGGTGAAGGTCTTAAACTCAGATTCTCTTTCAATCTCCAACACTGGGCCACAGTGTTATGTGTTTGGTCTCTTTTTATTTGCATTATATCTCAATCTCAAGTGATGTAATGAAACAACCTGAAAAACAAATATAAAAGAAGATCTTTGGTTTGATTTTTTCATCTGACAGTTCCCACCACCTCCAACCCTGTAGTGACTGTTCACAGATATTTTTTTTATCTTTCATTTCCCCATCTTCTGTTGTTGTTTTCTTCTTTTTAACCTCTATAACAATTTGCTTATTATTTTTATTTTATTTTTTAAGTTGGGAGGATGTTGTTATGTTGCTTCGGTCATTTTTCTCGATTTAAAAAAAAAACAAAAAAAGGGTCCTCTTCCCTAACCCATCAGTAAACGCTCGGTTTTACAGTATATCTGCTTTATGTGTTTATTGACTGACTCAATAGGTCCAAAACCACAGGACCACAGAGCAAAGTTGGCTCACACTGTGCCATTCAAAGTGACCGTTAACATCTCCCCAGCAGATAGATTAGTGCAAATAGCCTCCTATATGCCTGAAAGCCAATTACACCTCCATTCTTGTAATAATGAACTCATGAACCCAGCTTTATTGGAAAAGGCTGAGAGATTGGGATCAATACAAATGGACTGGAGAAGCGAGGGACGTGGTGAGCTAGATTCACTGCACAGTGGGAAAAGCTTCCCCAAACTTGAATTTATCTGGATGTCAATGGGCTCCCCACGAAAATCCATCCAGCTCACCTGCTCTGCCCGTATTGCTGCACGCGTTGAGTGATAGAAGTACTTGAGGCGGACAAGTTCAGCTGCTTAAGATGGATATTTACACATTTGTATAACAGGATGTCGTGGTAATGGAAAAATAATTAATCTATAATACAGGTTCTATCTTGAAATTGTGCATAATAAAGCTATTAGTTCCTCTGGATTGAACCCAGGGGGATCATTCAGGGGGCCTGGGAAGAGGAGTGTGGCTGTCTGGTACAATGTGACACTTGCAAACACACACACACACACACACACACACACACACACACACACACACACAACTCTCCAGGACTAACCCTATCAAGCTAAATGGAACTCTTCCAGCCTTTAGCCCAAATAGAATCAAAGTCCATTGACCCCCTGTTCTCCATTAAGGAGAATTAATTTGCCTGCATATCAAAACACTATTAAAAGACTGAGGTCAGAGTCAAGTAGGGGCCAAAATGTTATTGATTTTGGAGGTCACATACACATCCAGAGAAATGCAATTCAGTCCTAAGACATTTACTGGACGTTGCTATATTATCTCTTTATAAGGTCAGATCATGATGGACGACAGGAGATTATGCCAGCGACAGAGAAACCCGAGCCAACCATTTGTTACGTTCAAATAAAGGAAAAAAAGTTATATTTTAAGTTTTATGTTCAAAGCTTTCAATGCTATTGTCTCATCTGTCTATACATTACATACTCTTTGATCTGATTGTCACTTGTATATCTAATTTTCATTTTTCTAATTTTTTCATTATCATAATGTCACAATAATAAGTTACAAAAAAGCTGGGATGAGTGGCAAGACAGGTCAAGATGAAGGAAGACAGAGTGTGATAGAGACAGAGACATCAGGACTGAAAGCCTTCATCAGGGTTTTATCTGCTGACCGACCAGCTGGGTTACCCACGTTTAGCATTTGACCTCCAAAAAAGGCAAACCACTCATTAAACTCAGTGGATAATGATGTATGTTCATAGTTGTTTTATTAGAGTTTTACATAAAAACACCCATGCGCAGGTGCCGACAGCCTCGTCTTACTTCCCTAATGGATGAATCCCATTTTAATGAGAAGGAGAGATGAGTGCCAAGACGTAACAGGGGAAGTCAGACAAACATGGAGTGTGTATTGTATTGTGTTTTGTTGTCCTGGTTGTAAATTCATCCTGTGCCAATTCTTAGAAACCCAGTGACGCCACCTCGGCTACATGAAGGTACACAAACACGCGCACACACACACTGAAAAAGCCTTTATGAGTTGGATCTTTTTGTGCCATTTAAAGCACACATTGTGTCCGTACAGCAGCATTAAGAGACGGGGAAAAGGCTCCTTTATAAACACACAGTCTGTGTTTAACAAGATGGCCCCTGGCCACTGTGAGTCCTCTCTGATGTGGACGTTTTTTGTGCGACTTGTCCCTTTTCCTGGTAAACAGTGCTGTACCTGACGCCTTTCCCTAACGTGGGGATAGTGGCACGGGATCCTCAGGATGGGACGTAACCGCTTTCAGCACTTCCTCGCATCACCCCCCCCTCCCTCTGAAGTGCGACTCTTGCGTGTTTTATTGCGAGGCCTGGGTGAGTATGAAAACAAACGGGGGCCCGACTCAGAAGCTTTGATCTCCCGTTTCCTGGTCCATTATTTACGTCTGTTTCTCACGAAGCGTTTTTTTCTTTCTCTTTCACTTGATTACTATGCGCTTCCTCACACATTTTCAGCCTGACCCCCAGACAATGTCTTGCACTTTAATGGTTTCTTCTTGCAGGAAGCTATAAAGGACTTTAGTTAGTTATTGTCCCTCTTTTTTTTCTTGCTCTGTCTGCCAAACCTGTCAGAATAATATGAAAAAACAAAAGCACATACAGCTTCACTAACAGTTCAATAAAAACTGCAGACACAATAATTGTCACGGAAATTTCATTTTTATAAACCGTTGCACATAAAATCCAAAACATCATGACTTTCAGCGTCACTTTCATCTTCATCGTGAACATGCTGTATGTTTTCTTAACCTGAGTGTAAGTGTAAAATATTATGTGGACCAAGAATATTACTTGAACCCTAAATCATCCAAGTTTGTGGTTTGAAGTAAAAACTGCTGCTTCCAGACCACCTCTGAGCGAGACGCTGTAAAATAAAAGGGGGAAAAAAGAAGGAAAAAAACTGATCGATGAAATGACCGAAAAACTAAAGAGATGGTCGAGCAGGGAGACAGTTGCAATTAACCAGGGTTCATCTCAGGTCTGACCGATGGGCTGCCCAGCACGTCTCTCACCCTGACCCATGAGCTCCACCAGCTCAGCAGATAGATCAAAAAGGCCTGTCCTCAGTGGAAACCACAACCCTGTTTCAGCCAAGAGGGTGGATGTCATTAGGGACCCTGCACCTGAGGGTCACTGAACGGGTTAGTCTTGATGTATGATCCAGGACTTTTTGGGGTGAGGCTGAACATAAATACACACAAACACACTGTATGTGAGTATTCACCAATCTGTGAAGCTACGTGATTTTTGTGCCTTGTTGAGTTTTCAGAAGCTGTTTTGTGTATTTCCCTAAGGTGTGACGAACCCAATGGATGCATGTCTTTCCTTGAAAAACACCGGCAAGAACAATTAATTATTTTTCTTTGTAATACCTTAAATACTTGGGTCTTGCTCACACCCTTGTGTAATGCTCAGTAATTGTCCTCTTGGCACATGTACTGGGATATTAGGAGAACCAGCTGTCAATCTGCAGAAAAGTGTGAAACCAAGAGGATAAAAAATGATGATCAACTCGTAAAAATACATTTCCCTAGCGCTGCTACTGGCTAAAAAGCTAGCTCCACAAGCTAGCTGTAATATTGTTTATGCCAGTTTTGACTATATTGTGTTCTACTGCAGTAACACAGCAATATTTAGTTGTTTCCTTACGGTATATGAACTATTGTAAATACATTTGTTTAGCTTTTCCTTGAATGTAACAAATATGGCTTTCCACGAGTATATCTTTAAAGTTTTTTGCATGTTTATTGTAATAGATAGCCATATGAAATGACATTTAATGAAAAGGTCCCTGACCAGATTTAGCCCTGATAAAAAAAAACAATTACTGTACTCTAAGGATCCTGAGTAACACGTAGAAGGCAGCAGGTATTTCCTGCCGCAAACATGAAAGCTCTTATGAGGAGCTTACAGTTAAGTGATACACCAGTGGGATAAAACTGGGAAGTCAGAGTCAGTTTCAAAACAACCCTACAGTGTGCTTTAATGATCTGGTCCATGGTTGTCGCCAATCAGCCAGTCATCTGTCATTATGTCTTTTCCTGCATCTGCTAGTCAGGTTCCAATATCAGAAGCACTCTGAAGCATCAACAGAAGGGCTGGAGTCATGACACTCGCTCCCCACAAACACATCACTGGTGAAATAATTGGAGCTTGTTTGAGGGGTATTTAAGCAGACATAACTAGGAAGAAAGCTCCTGTGCAGGGAGGGGTCCACATAAAAGGGACGAGGGGGGAGAAAGTGACTAAGAGCTGAACAGACAGAGGGAACAGGACAGGGAAGTGAGTTTGGCCATCGCGTGTTTGAAAGCAGCAGTTGGGACCCTGATGACAGAGTGGTCTTTGGGAATTTAAGAGCAAGGGCTCAGGAGTAGGCGTTTCCCCCCACAGAGGACTGGGCCAGGAAGGAAGGCTTTGGCTTTCAAAGCATCCACAGCTTTATTTATATTACATATTTTCATCGCCAGGACTCTTTCAAAGGCAGGAGAGAGCTGTTTTCCAATTTCCAATACGCTTTGGCCTCTGTCTTTTATTTCCCTACTCTGTCTCCGACAATGTATTTGTTTCCGGAGCGACGTTAGCCCTCGGTCCTCGTGCAGGGACTGTGTTTACCACTGAAAGATACAGACGGAGTGTTATTGTTAAATGTGGAGAGAGAGATGGGAGGTTGCATAATTGTTTTGCCTCACCTGTTTTCCAGTGGGGTCTACAACCAGAGAGGAACGGCAAAAAGAACAATGGCACAAAGGCCTTGGAACAACTGGATGATGAAAGGTATGGTCTCCAAACCACAGAGATACAAAGTCCGTTCATTGAAAGTCGCCTTTGTTTTGTATTTTCTTAATAAAACTGCGCCTTGCTCAAATTCCTATCAATGAAAGACACTAATGGTTCTATTGTTGTTTTGTATTATAATTTTAGTGTCAACATTTAGTGTATAAATACTTGTACAACCAGGATTCACAAACTCTAAATCAATCTTGAATGGAAAGTTTCACTTATGGTTCAATTTATTATTTTAGTCCTTCAGAAAAAACTTACATTGTTTTGCACCTGTAAACATCCACATGCAGAAGCTTAGTGGAAAACAAAACATCAATTTATGAATTTGAAGGAATACAGTACACAGTGTATTTTCAGTGTATTGAAGAGGAGCTGTTGCAGCAGATTAGATTTTTCTTCCTGAACGTATTAGAGCAAAAGAAAGACAAAAAACACAAAGTTTCAAACAGTCCACTCTGTTCTGACCCACTCGGGGCATCATTAACCATCGTTAGGCCAAGACAGCTACTGATAAATTAGTCATCCATCAAAGGTTCCCATATCATTTGGAGTCCCCTGATCATTATTGGAGGCAAACAATGGTGTCACGGGGAACACCATCAACCTCCTCCCATCTCTGTCTCCTCTTGGGAATGGACCACCCCCCACAGCCAATCAACATCTGCACCTCAGGGGAATTTAAAAAAAAAAAAAAAAATTAAATTATTATTATTATTAAAAAGGAGAGGGCTGCTTTTCACCTCCACTCACCAAAGAGTGAAGCTGTCAAGTTTCTGTCCAAGATGCTGGTAACTCTGTGATGAAGTTACCTCTCCTGCCTCAGAGGGTTGTGTTCACTGTGAGTTTGTGAGTTGTCCTTTAATGACTTATGGTCATTTTTTTGTCTTTTATCTCTTGAGACGGTTAAAGTAGGAAAGTTTACCAACAAGTGGCTGGGGCTGGTTATGTAATATGATACATACAGATAGACTAAAGTATAAAATGAAGAATACAATACAATATTTATTCATATTCTAACATAATGTGATGATTACATAATGTTTTGCCATAACGATGATATATAACATTACGTTACGTTCACTTCTTTTTTTAAGTACTCACTGAATTTGAACTGGAGTGAACATGTTGCATTTGCATATACTTAATAATAATAACAATAAACAGAATGAGTGACTCCTAAGGATTA
Organism: Pseudochromis fuscus; assembly: GCA_900323345.1. NCBI lineage: Eukaryota > Metazoa > Chordata > Actinopteri > Pseudochromidae > Pseudochromis > Pseudochromis fuscus. The sequence continues at coordinate 8,642 of OOFC01022849.1, forward strand.
TTGTACACAGTCTTTTACAGATGCAACAACTTATTTAATAGGTGACACTGATGACATCTCTCTGTACAAATTTTAGATCTCATTACATTTTACACACTCCACACAATGTCAAATAGGCATGCTGACTAACTTATTTTTTTTCTAATATCAAATTGTTAGGTAATAAGATACAGCCATAGAACTTTTCAGAAAATTCCTACACCAAAAGGTGACTTCAGGTAAAGACACTCTGCATAGCACTCCTGAGACGCTTCCCTGCCGGCACAACGCTTAATTAATTAAGAAGGGAGTGTTGGTGCCAGTCGCCCCGTGGACCCTGGGGTAATCATACAGGGCAAATTACAGCGTGTTGAACTGTGGGCTGGGAGAGGGGAGCCATCAGCGTTGTTGTCATTGTTGATTAATTTCTCCGTATAGATCATGACACCGCTGTGCATGTGTAACCTGTCACAGAGCACCCATATGTCTATTCATCACTGCCTGGGAGGCGTTTGGTTGGGTGTGTGTGTGTGTGTCTGTGTGCACAATTTTGCGTGCAATTTTGCAATATGGCGTGCCCACATGTGTTTATGAGCTTATAGTGTTGGTAGCAGGTGGTGGCTGCCTGCGTGTGTGTGTGCTGTTAGTGGTGTAATGCATGGTTTGGATGTCTACAGCAAGGTATAAATGTGTTACTATATGTTAGAATTAGTGCATGTACCCCACCCCGTCCACCCCAGTTGTGTGTGAGCGTGTGCAGCTTCATGTGTGTGAGGGCAGGCAGCAGCATTACATAAACAAGATGGTGATGCCTGATAAGAACAAGTGGCGTTCCTGATGACAAACGGCTGACAATGTCTTGGGACCGGTCGGACGGGGAGGACTGTGAGGAAGTGTATTGATTAGCCTTATTACCCAAAGCATTCGTCTTGGGAACGAGTGAGGGGAGAGAGGAGGGGTGGGAAATTAGCCGGGCTCCACCTCCGTTGACGGACTGATTGCTCGGGGGGCCCTGAGGAGAACAAATGGCCCCTGACTGTCTACACACACTCATACACACACACACATACTTATCGTCCAACATTTCTTCTGTCACTCATCTTCACCTGTATTGTGTATTTCATAAGTGGATTAAAAAAATACCTGCATAGATAACAGATTGGGGGCCATATTAAAAAAAAAAAAAAGAGTATATGAACTTTCATACTTCCACAACACACACACAGGAAATCCCACATTGACACTGCTTTCATATGTTTTGTTGGTTGTGTTTCTAAGTTGTGGAAAAGATATGGATTCATCTTTTTTGAATTTCATTTTTTGGACTCAGTTATTTTTATTTACTATAATTTAATAAATTTAACTTTATTTATCTCTCTTATGAAGTAAACCCATAATAACTGGAAGATACATGTAAATAAAGTACACAATAAATAAATAGTGTGTGATTTATGTCTCAACTGACAACTTGTCACGTCTCCGATTTTTTTAACGAACTAATAATAATAACTAACAATAATGACTTATGTTTATTTGAACCTACATGCACAGCGAGGGCAGTCACTTACAATCTTAAGTCACCATCAGTGCATCATGTTCAATCGCTCTGTCCAATCCTCTCATCATTTTTTAATCAGTAGTAATCTGCACTATGTAAATTATGTAGTACAATTGTTTTATTCAATTTCCCAATATGCCTTTGCACACTATCCTACAATTTCTGTGTTAATCACATTTCACTGTAATGATCTACTTTCCCGAACGTATTGATGAAACTGCTGCAATTACTTAGCTCAATATTTCCCACATTAGTCGGCCTTAGAAGTGTTTCACACGTCCATTTATCTGCATGGGTTTTTAAACGGCATAAAATCGGCTTCAAAGTGCATTCATATTTTATTCTATTGAGATATTGCTTGGCTGATGGGCTGCCGGTAATTCATAACCCTAAGTAGGAGTAATAGCCTGAGCATGGACTTTCCTGATAGGAAAGCTGTTTCCAATTGAAAGGGTTTCTCTTCCACGGCCGAGTTAAAAGACTAATTTGTTCAATTACCAGTTTCGCTGTCAAGAAGCTATGAAATATGGTCGGTGGTTTCCTACAGACAGCGAGACGATGATGAAGAGCTTTTTTTTTCTTTACTTTTGGAGATGTTTCTTACAGATTCTGCATCATCGCCCGCTGTTTGCGAGTGGACACTGAAAATTACTTCCATGAAGTGCTGAGTTCTGAGATGCTCTGGTCTGTTTGGGTCGCCGTAGGTGTGACCATCTCAGTGCTGTAAAAATGAGGTCACTTTTTTCTGCTGTTTCACCAAATTTTCTCAGAGGTCGGGACAGGAGGATTGTGTGGAGCTCCTCTTCCTCTTTCCATGAAACATTGTTCCATCTTGTTTTATTTTTAATACGCTCTTATAATTCCTTCTGTAGTACTTCACATCTTCAAGAGAAAATGTGTTAATTCTTGCATGATTTCTTCCCATGCTTGTTTTTATGCTGTGATAATAGCTATCATCGCTAATGCTCATCAAATTCCAATAACAGGCCTCTAGCATCCTCTTTCCAATTCATACTCCGAGTCCTTTCCACTTAACTGAGGGTAACAAAAAAATCATTATGTTTCCCTCTGTTTTCAGACTACATTATTTCTGCTTAAGAAAAGCCCCTGCTTCATTAAAGTACTCTGCTCAGAGGGAGGGGGAGGGCTGCGATGTTAGTGGGATCAATCAATAGCCATCTTCCCCTTGCCTTACTGTAAACGTGCTGAAGTATTTATGAATTAATTGACTTCCTTGATCCAAATAAGAGGAACCTACCACCATCTCCTGAGCTGTGGTGTGGAGGTCACGAGCACTCCTGGTAATAAATAGAAAGAGGCTTTTTTTTTTTTTTTTTTTTGGATGATGTTGTGGTTGCTGCAGCTTTAATGTTGATGAAATGATGAAGTGACAAGTGAACTTGGATTGTTACTGCAGGATCTCTCTGTGTAAGGGGGTTTATGTAGTTTTAAATGAGGTTTCATATTTCATTCCACTTCTGAGTAGGATTTGTCTTTTATTAAATATTGTATAATCAGTCAGGCCTGGTACATATGACCATCAATCCACAGTTAAAAATGACAGAAAAGTTACTTCAAAGTTCACTTGACATAAATTCACATGAACTTGTTCACATTCATATTGCACAATTTCATTTTGGAGTTCACAATCACAAAAATTAACAAGATTTTCTTGTGTTATTTTTATTATTTTTCACTAAGGTGCCCTAAGCTATATCTTTTTAGCAGAACCTTCTCCTACCCATTCATTCCCAACCCCCCCCAGCATTACCATTTCCCACTCGTTGTATAATTGTACATTCATAAATTATGTATTTTACAGAATGCTACCTTTCCAGATCCATAGCTCCAAACCCTGGTAGGAAGACCTCTGGTTTTAGGCTAAGTGTCTGTAGCTGGTAACTAACCTTTACTGTCCAAACCAACAACACAATGATGCATGAACTGGGCTTGATTTTCATTTTTCAGTCAGAAACACAACATTTGGTTAGTTTTTATATTTAACCCCGGGCGGAGCTTTTGTCTTATTAAAATAACTTAACTATCCATTGTGCATTTCGATCTTTAAAACGTGACTATACCTTAAAAGCTGTGTGAGTTTCTTTCAAAGGTTCCACCTATTTCTGAGGTTGTTGGTCGAGCATATCTTCTTTTAATGCTGCCCGAGTCTGGGAGTATAAAAGAGTCTGCTGAAACTTTTATAGACCTTGTAAATCTTAATGTAGAATAATATATTTTTGTGTTGTTTGGGTATATTCATACATCTATAAATTTATCATTACTAGCTATTATACACCACGGAGAAGGTTTTTATTTATGAGGTATTATGGAGGTGAGGCCTGGCGATTTTGTGGATAGGATGGAGTCTATGTTCATACAAATCCTTTGAGTTTTGGTGAAGGTCAGTCTGATTGTGGCCGAGACAGGAATAACCACAGTGACAGATTGGACTGTGGAGGAGGGGTGTATCCTTAACGTCTTCATAGCCCATAGCCTGCATCAGTGAGGTGCAGAACAGAGTGTAGATCCCACGTTGTTGTGCATTCAACAAATATGGCCAACTCTTCAGTTTTGGTTGTGCAATAAAATGTTGATTTGCTTGTTTAGCTACTGAGACAGACTCCTCAAATCTACCCTGAATGAACAGCTGTCAAAATCTTTACCCACCTTTCAACTGCACACAGGTGAACATGGAGGGTCCTAGCTGCGAGAAAATGAATTAATGCACATCGGCCACAAGGTTATCCACAAGTTCAATTCAGCTGACCTACCATTGAGGATCATTGTAGGGAACACAATTAGGATTGATCCAAAGTACACAGGTGAAAGTGCAAAAACAAATAAAAAACACTGAAGTTATCTGCTCCAGCTTTACATAAAAAAACTTAAAACTGATGGAGCGGGCTGTAGCACTTGTACATAATGTAGCATAAGTCAAAGGCTCATACTTTTTCACTGTACATTTGAATCCACATTTCATTTTGCTGTTGGTGGTGAAAGAAAACAGAAGGATCAGCTTCTGCAGCCAGATCTCAGTACACTGAAGTATATTTGAGTCCCGACGTAGCGGACAAATGTAACAAGTGTAGGTGAAAAGTATTAGTATATGTACCTGGTGATTAAAAACACAAAGAAGGATCGGCTTCTGAACACTCAGTACACTGAAGTATACATTGAAACAAAACAAAAGATAACATGAAAGTTCAGCAGCAGAGCTTAACAAAGACTCACTACGAGTCCCGACTGTGCTGGAATACAGGGTGTTTGAGCAAAGTCTGCATGGAGTTGTCTGTGTAGCATTCAAGTTCTGTAAAGCAAGACAGCTTATAATGGCAAGTGGATCATAATTTATTAACTCCGTTACACTGGGAGCAGAATGGGCTCTTGGATTACAAAGCCAGACGTCTTGTCATGATGTTCTTTAACGTGCTTTGTAGCTCAGGTGGTAGAGCAGGTCGCCTGTGAATCATAAGGTCATGGGTTCGATCCCTGACTCCTCCTGTCTACATGTTGTAGTGTCCTTGGGCAAGACACTGAACCCTACCTTGCTCGTAATGGTGGCTAGTGCCTTGCTCAGCTCAGTAGCCATTGTTCTCCATTGTGTAGCCATTGTGTGTGAATGGGTGAATGAGATGCCTTGTACTGAGCTAAGGTCATGAAAGCGCTATATAAATGTACTCCATTTACCATTTACTCTATGCTTTAAGAAAAAAGACATTAATAATGAATCAAATTTGCAGTATGCTGTTATGTAAAGGCAGCAGTCAAATTCTGTGCAAGATAACAGTGGTTCACTAACACTTTACTAAATCAGAGGAAGCGCAACATGCCAAGTCTAACCCGAGTCATGAGAACGTTCTGCTTCTTTTAACAGGATTTCCAACCTGGAGAAAACTGAAATTAAATTGAAAATACTGACTTTGTCAACTGCAATGATATTTTATATCAATCAAACCCCAGGAAAAATGACCCAGCTACTGCAGCAGCAGTGATTCTTTGAAGAACCTCCTCTCTTCTGTGTACTTAAATACTTGTACCTCTCTGAAGTTTTGTGGAACAAAGTTCTGCCTCTGTGGTTGGATATTGCTAATGCATCCCAGATTATGGACCACCACTGTTTGAGGTGAATTACTTTTTTGGGGCACCCGACGTACATTGGCAGCCTGTACTTGAAGCAGTCTAAATCAAGTGATGTCACAGGATTCATTTTGAACACATTTTGCCTCCTACCCCCACTTGGCGTAGGAGGCTTCCCAACACTTGGGTGGTATTGGAGACGAAGGCAGCGAGCAGACTTTTTTTTCAAAATTAAAAAAAAAAAAGGGAAACATGTTGAACAAGCTTCTTCCCCTGCCATGGTCTAGCAACCGCGGGTGGAGAACAGTGTAACCAACCACCCTGTGAAAACATTGTGGTTTGACCACCACTTATGACGCTGGACTGGATATGAAGACGTGCTGGTGGGGGTGATTCTCAAAGGACAAAGAGAGTAGAGGTTTGTCTGCAAGCAACAACTCTCCACAGCCACCCTACAAAATCCACATGAAACGTCATTGTATCTTTCCTGAAAAGCTGTTTGCAAAAACATATCTTTATTCTCCAAGTGACAGTCAAAGCAAGTGAAACACACAGGATCTCTTTTTCCTCTTATTGAGAAGAGGTGAGTTTTTTTTTCTGTTTGGGCTCTAACCACAAGGTTTGCCACGTTCCAGCTGTGATATTAACTCTTTTCTTAAAGGTGAGACCACACGTGAAGCCCTCTCACCCCTCAAAAGGGAAACGTAGATTATTTTTAGAGAAAAAAAACTACCCTAGTTTTACTTTTCTTGTAGAGATTTATGATCCCCCCTCTCAACGCAAATAAAAAAGTACACATGAATGAGCTAAGAATACCAGCCACCTACATAGAAAATGATACTGCAGGATATTTGTATCTTTCCTGTTTAATGAAACACAAAACTAGAGGGCTTCCCTTTCATCCTTTTTATCGTTTGACTCTCTGATTTAGCAAACTGTGTTTTGCCAGTTGGACAAATTCAGAAAGTCATTTATAACTGTTTGGGTTGAGAGGAAATAGAGAGAGACACGGCAGATCCTGGCTGAGTGTGTACACTGTGTGTAGGGGAGCACTGCTTTAGCTGTTAGCTAAAACACTTACATGGTGTTCCATTACTACTGTATGTGTGTGTGTGTGTGTGTGTGTGTGATTACACATGTGTGTGGTCATTGTTTGCCCAGCAATGAGCAAGTGTCAGGATGCCCTAACAACAATGTAGCTTCATAAGTTTTTTTGCCCATGTGTGGGAGCACTTTAATAGTGTGTTTGTGTTTGTGTGTGTGTGTGTGTGTGTGTGTGTGTGTGTGTGTGTGTGTGTTTGTGTGTGTATGAGTGTGAAGTATAGGTATTACTCATGTCTCATGTTGTGGGGACCTTAAGTTGTTTACATTATGGGGACTTGTCTTCCATATGGTGACAAACAGCAAGTTCCCATAATGTACATCACACACACATTATCACATTGAATTACATGGAGACATGTTACAGGTTAGAATGTGTCTCCAGGAAATTAATGTAAGTCAATGTGTCCTCTGAACTTCTGAAAACATGAGTCTATGTGTGTGTGTGTGTGTGTGTGTGTGTGTGTGTGTGTGTGTGCATGTGTGTGTATGAGTTGACAGCCCTATCTGCATCCGCTTTGGGTTCGGTCCCATTTCCGTCTGGACAGTTCCAAAATAACTGCCCCCCTTTCCCTCCACACACACTGCACATTCACACACTCACACACACACTTGTTGCTTCCTCTGAACACTGGAGCACATCGATCACGACTGGATCTGAACTCTCTATCTCTTCCTGAGATAGTCAGGAGGAACTGGACGAACAGCACATACACACACACATGCACAAAAGTGTCGTTACCTAAATGTTACCACAGCACACATAGAAACATAATGCATACAGTCATATATTTATATCCAAACCGGTTAAATATCCCCGCTTGCAACCACACACATACAGTAAATCCGCTGGTATACAGCTTTACATATTTCCCTCTTACCGTGCTCTTAGCGGTTTCCTATTTATTGGCTGGTTGCATTGTTTGAGCAGCGCATGAAGATTCTCCAAACACTGAGTCACTCAGCTGCTTTGGCATGTCACATGTAAACAACCACCATGAACAAAAAAAAAAACATATTTTCCTCCATGAAAACAACTTGAAATCAGAAAATGCATAGAACCTAGTGAAGTTTTAATTGTGAGTATTTATTGTAAAAGCTGCAAACGAATGAGTCTCGGGTGCGTGAATCTTAAACAGAGTGAACTTAATGACATAAAGGGTTCATACAATTAAGAAACAAACAAAAAAACAAGCGTTACATCTTTTCTTTTTTCAGTGCAGACATATCAACTGAGTACAACACTGAATCTGTATGTTTAGGAGAAGCCTCCATACTCTGAACCCATCGTGTGTAAGTAAATGTCTTCCAGATGTAAGAATAAATAAAATAAAATAAAATAAAACAGATAGAACCCATGTCATAATATTGAACTTGTTGCCTGCCTTCCTCCATAAGTAACTCTATGGATATATTCATGGGAACAAAGCTCCTCATATGGTTCTTATATGCTGAGAAAATTATGATTATACCCTAGAATTCATAACTCAAAATTCAAAACACAGAATGCAGTTTGTGCATATTTCTGGCTGTGTGTGGCTGTGCCTGTATGTGTGTGTCTGTGCATGAGCTGGTTTCCACATGCATCCGGTTTTGCTCCTCTGTCCTCGCAGGCTGATGAAGTTTGAAACATGGAAATCCAGACATAATCTCCT
>OOFC01022849.1:18450-50232 GCA_900323345.1 Pseudochromis fuscus
GCTCTCATCCCGGTCCTCCCCCCTCCCTCCCGCCCCCCAACATCCCTGGCTGCTCACAGCCGGCAGGGCTCCCAGCGTTAGACCCACTAGCCTCCACAGATATTTCCTGAGGAAAACATATCACCTCAGGCTAGACCCGTCGGCTGACTATGCTGAGGCAGCAGCAGCCCCAGCCCACAATCCACCGCAGGCCTCAACCTCACTCTCCCTCCCTTTACTTTCTCTCCCCTTCTCCTTCAGTTACTTTTATTCTTCACATCTCTCTCTCACTCTTTATCTTTTAGCTCCTCTTTCTGTTTCTATTTTATTTTTTATTCTCTTTCTCTTAATGCTCAAGAACATTAACTTGGGTGGGAAATAATTATAAATTAATAGGTGCTAATAATTTTTCACACTATATCTGACTGATCCCTGGGAATCAACCACTTGTCCTTAACATGTTGAAAAAGGTCATGATGTACAACAATAACCATCCAAAGGTGCAACTTTTAAAGATATGTAACACTGCATGCTATCAAAATCAGTAGTTCTGACAGAGAAATAAAAAATGTGCTTTTATGTGAAGATTTATCTGTTAAATTTACACATATTTTTGCAACATAAAATGAAGTGTTGACATAAAAACACCTTTATGGCTTTACATTGCCGTATTACATCCTAAAAATAGACCAACCAATTCTTTATACCATCATAAAAGTTATGATCAAGTTGTAAAAATACACTCTCGAGTTTATTTAAGGCTCATTTTCTTACACATTTGAATATCACATTTGAATTGTGAATATCTGTTTACATAAAATAACAAATATCTACTACCATTTACTACGTCTTCAATTCTACTTACAACAGAAATACTGACAATACAATTTATAATCTGTGGACCTAAGATAAGAAATTCATCTGGTTACATTTCTCATACTCTTGCAATATTGTTTAACATCAGTCAAATCCTCGTCTCTATGTATAAAATATTATTACACTGTAAAATAACCTCACATGTTGTAGCCATAAGTCTTTGTTCTGTGTCTTTTCTCCTCTGTTTTTTCTCAAACAAGACACAGGTTAAGGAGAAGATAAGGCTTTTCTTTTGGCAACCGTCTCCATCCCCGAGTCTGACTCAACATCCGTGAACATCTTTGCAAGCTGCCGAGGAAAGGAGGAACCCGATGATGTGTTTTATGTGGGGAAGGACGGTGGGAACCCAGTGGTGGCATAGTAAAACAGAGAGGACATGTTAAACGTATTGATACCATCACCTCAGGAAATCCCTCTTACCCCATGTGTTCTCCACTCCCTGTGTCTGTCTCTCTCTGTCTCACTGTCTTCTGTTTCCCTCATATGTAGTTTACATTTTTCAATATGGTTTTAGAGACACAGGAGTCCATCAGTGTGAGAAAAATATTTCTTTTGAGTAAAGACTTTTACTGCTGTGCTATTAGGATGTTGAAAACATAGTATCTGAAGAGTGGATGGATGGATGGAAGTGGGATTTTGATGCAGGTACAAGAAATTAAGAGCCACATGTTATTGTCGTGTGTAATAGTAAGGTATAGCTTTGTTGTGAAGGTTACTCAAGTTGTGATTGTATCTATTATTCCTCAGATGCCAAAAAAATGATCTGTATTAAGAGTGCTGAAACTTCCTCTTCTCTTTGATACAAGGGTGTGGAAGTTATAAATTAGGATTATTCTGGTCACTGTGCTAAAACCAAACAACAGCTGCACAAAGTGGCCTGCAGTGACTGCTATAAATACACTTTTCTCTTGGTAAAGCAAAAAAAACTTACAATCCGACAAAGACCACAACAAATACCAATAACAGTTTGTATGAAAAGACAAAAATAGGACTAAGATAAACAAGAGGTTTGAGGTTTGAACAGTGAGTCATTCAATAGTTTAGAAGTCATGGCTACACAAAGCAATATTGCAGTTATATTTAGATGTAATATTTTGTTGTATTTTATTGGTAATGCTTTAAATGTTTTTATTTTTTATATTCAATCTGCTGGACATGTTCCCCCTTTAGTTTTATGTAATGATTTGAAATGATGTCCTGTTACCTCAGGTGTCAAAAACAACTGGTTTACACTGAAACATTCCCATCGTCACTCAATGTGGATGAATATGCACTTAAGCACATATGTATAGATAGACACTGTGTGGTGCATATGTCATGTTTGCGTTGGTATTTCATGAAAAAAAAACAAAAAAAAAGGACTGTGGCTTTAAAATGGAGGCACGGTTTAAAATTTAAGGCATCAATCATTTTGTAATTTTTTAAATGGCAGCTATTTCACTTTGGATCCAAACTATTCAGCCGCTGTTTGACCCAGGTCTACTTTCCACCCTACACTGCCGCTGAGGCCACAGGAAGTCAAGGCAAAGAGGTCCATTACACCTCAGGGTCTATCTCAGCCCACGTCAGGACAATCCCACTTAGCATGAAGGATGACTCTATCTGTCCGCTGTCTCATTTTGGCTGTCCGAATGCCCCCACTGGCCCATGCCTACCTGCCCATCGACCACTGTGATTTGTCGAGATCCAATCCCAGGAATGATAATTGATTTAATTGGAGGTGATGAATGAAGGGGTTTTATGGGGCATGGATCATAAGTTGATGACAGTCCGGGGAACAATGGGGAAAGTTTATGGGTCAAAAGGCAGGATGGTTTTCCTGTGGATTTGGTAAGTCATAGCTGAGGAAGTTTGTTTGGACCCAGCTCAAATGTTAAGATTTTGTTAGCACTGAGAGAGATGGATTTTGGAGGTACGGTCATAACGTGTGAAAGGTACAGACAATGACTAAAATGAACAGAAATACAGGTCACACCAGTGGTCCCCAACCACCGGGCCGTGGACCGGTAACGGTCTGTGAGGCATTTGTTACCAGGCTGCACAGAAAGAATAAATAATTTATATAGTTTCCATTGTATTGACTATTAAAAAGACGTTTTATTTTGAAAAATGACCGGATTCTCACCGACTTAACTTTCGTCTGTGCCTCTTGACACGTCAATACACTTGTCTTGGTCACATGATACGATGTATCAGATACTTTACCCAAAAAATAAGCCCACTAACTAGCAAAAATTAGTCAAAAAAACCAAACATCTATGGAGAGCTTCTTCGCAAAGGGGAAAAGGCAGACGTAACCCTTTTACCCCGAACATTTAGCTGCTGACAGGAAGTGACGTGTCAATCCAATCACTGTAATTCCTTGGCCATTCGCACTAGCGACGTGATTCCAGCTGATTCTGAAAGACGACAAGTGGAGCTTCCATACACTACCGTAATGTAGCTAATATGTACGGAGCGCTGCACATCATGGCCTGGCTCCATTCCCCTGCATTACTACCGTAATGTATGTAATATATACGAAATGCTCCACTTGTCGGCTTTCAGAATCAGCTGGAATAACGTCGCTAGCGCAAATGGCAGAGGAATTACAGTAAATTAGTTTTTGCTAGTCACTCTGTATCACCGGTGATACGCTCGGTGTTGGAGGTTTCATTTTTATGCCGATCGTGTTTTATTGTTTTTGCTGTATTTATCTGCCACATCTTGAAGGCCACAAAAATAATGCTTACATTAAACCGGTCTGTGACGCAAAAAAGGTTGGAGACCCCTCGGTTATACTGTATGTTTTACAGGTTATACTGTATGTGTGTGTCATTGAGTAGAGAGACCTGATATGCAGATGATACAACATACAGGCCACGAGGGGTATATTTTTGCTGGGTGTTAAAATAATGTGGGGGGGGTAATAATGTTATCTTCAAACTCATAAAGCAGACCAAATCTAGGTACAACTCTCCACCACCAAACATCCAAACATTATATACATTTTTTTTCTACATTTATTATAGATTTTATGTCATAAATTAGCTTTTATTACTACATTATGTATATTTTTGTAAATGTAAATGAGCAATTAACTCAGTTTAGGGTGACTCTGCAATGAACACAATGCAAACACACACAGACACAAAAATCCTGTGACAGGAAGGCCCGTCTGAGACTCTGTTTGATGGATAGGTTCCCATTGCTGTGGCACAGGTTACAGATGGCATGTTAAAGCGTGTCTGTGAATCTGGTAGGAGAGAGAGAGCGAGTATAGGCAATCAGAGAGAAAGGCTTTCCTGCAGTATTCAAAAATGCACTCCTTTCCTTTCACGTTTCAAGTTTGGCAAGAGATTTTATGTTGCAGCCAGACTTGGCAGCCTCACTTCAGGATATAAAAATTAAACCTTGAAATAAGAAACCCGTTTTAAAATGTCCAGACTTAAATTTCTGAACAAATGCGGTGAAACTATCTGCAATCCATCTCGTGAGACATTCGCTGAAGCTGTTTAACTGCAGATACAGTGGGATGATTGAGCTGAAGCTGTTCTTAAATAAACTTGTTAAGTCAAGATATAGGATGTAATTCCTCCTGAAGTTTGCCTTCATTTTCCTCTACATCCATCCCATTCTCAGCCTGAAATGATGCCTATGGTCTTTTAATTTTCCCTAATCAACCGAGCTGTTTTATATTCTCTCCAAGTTCAGGAGAGGAATTGAAGGAAAAGAGGAAAACCTGACAACTCCTACAGATGAGTGAAGTCCTGGGTTCAAGAGACAGAGGGTACAAGAGTAAAACTGGAGATGTGAGGTGTTGGAAAGAGGACAATAGGACGACAACACAGAAAAGCCAAGATACAGAAAAGAAGAAATGGGAAAATAATAGAGACTTGAGAGAGAGGAGAGGAAGGAGGGATGACACATTGGAGGAGATGCAACAAAGCTAAAGAGAGGGAGAGAAAAGGCAAGCGAGACACAAGGACTTACAAAGACAGGAAACAACAGGAGTAAAGTGGTGAAGTCAAAGAAAAAGCAAACGGGCGAGTAAGAAACAGAGAGTTAGTAGGGTGTGTGCTGCCAGGATCCAATTTCCACATTCTTCCTATCGCCACACCTAAATCCTTAATTGTGTGGCCGCAGAGAAAGCACTGCAGAGACCACAGCGCTGCTGCTAGCCGGCGTTTAGCTGCCGAAAACCTTGCTGTTTAAATTGGTCCGCAACCCGGTCTGCATGCGACCGGGGGTTTGTGGAGGGAGCGAGAGAAAGAAAAGGAACGAAAAATAATACCGAGAACAAAAAAAAAAAAGGAGGAACAAATGAGAGAAAATCCTTTTCGGAATTTGGCGAAGGCAACTGAGAAAATAAATATGGACATTGCTTCAAATCAAATCACCACCACACCATCAGTGCATCACATGTTTTATGGGAAGAGAGTGGCGCCGAACATTTTTTTAAATTAATCATGTAATAGAGAGAAATAGTTAAATGTAGTTTGTCTGTGAAAATTGTTTGAACTGATGATTGAACTATGATATTTCTGCGTGTAGCTAACGTTATTGTGGTTGGATGTATTGTATTTGAGAGTTCATTTCCTGAAAACCTAAAGGTGCTTTTAGCAACATTGCACAATGATCGAAGGTGGCAGGAGGGTGCTGATCCTCGCTGGAGCCCCTTTTTTTTTTTCAAATACACCGTGGAAGTTTTCACTTACTGCTTTACTCCACGGCACTCCAGATGACCACAAGAAAAATAACAAAGATGAGTACAAAAATATCCCTGCCTGACCTCACCTTTAACACAAACAAACATCTGAAATGAGAGCTACCATGTCTCTACACGGCCGCAAACTGGTGTTTACGTGTGTTGCTTGTTTTGATAGTGCACGTGACACGCGGACGAGTGTGCGTGGAGGGGTGGGGGTTTGGTTGTCTATGAAATAGAAAACTCGGTGAGAACATCATTTTCCTGGAGGACGACAGGCCTCAAACCCCCCACACTCCCACCGCTCCACCCTACATGCTGTCTCTGATCAATAAACCTCTATTTTCTCCCCCACACAAGGTTTCCCATTCAATACAGCTGCCACTGGCTTTAAAAACATAGAAGCATGATCCATTTATTACTGGCTGTTACTATGATCTATCTGCTCACCCCACTCTCACCACCACCCCACCTCTCTTTATGTTGCTGTCTATTGGGGAAAGAGGGGGTCTCTTTATTTCCTGCCCATGCTGCTTATTGACAGGCCATCACTAAAGCCCATCATTCACTACACACTGTACATGAATGTGGAGATATATGGCATATTGTTTGGAACTGTATGCGATTTAGATGGTTTGCTCTCGGTTTCTGCATTTCAGACACTGTGCTGGACATTTTGAATAGGGCAGGTCGGACAGTACAACGACACAGGTAAAAGTTTGGTTCATTGCATGTGTAGTTTATTCTCCTGTTGAATTTGACATAAGAACAACAGCAGAAAAATCCACCTGAGCAGATAAACCATCAGATTATGGGGAAATAGAAGCAAAGCAAGATGCTTACAGCAAAAGGGTTTTTGTTTCCATGGTGCTATGTGTGTTATATTTGCTGATAAAATAAAAAAATGTATATATTATTGTATGTTTAATCCATAAGATTGTGGGTGCATGTGCGTTTATGAATATGAGAGAGGGATCAATGGAGCATGAGAGGTTTGATTTGACCCGGGGTCAGTAGGGGAAGTAGAAAGGGTCTTTTTAGGGATTTTGCAATTTATTCCCTGCACTGACATCCACCAAGAAATACATCAGATCAAGACAATTTAAAAGTATTTTCTCAAAAAAAGCCTTGGTTTGAAATACGTGGAGACATGCAGGAGATCTGTCCAGCACATATTAACATAAAGGCTTAAACAATAAGACAATAAAAGACAGTTTAATTTGAATTTATCCACATACACACATCTCTGTTCAGCAGATTTTGAATCTGATTGCAAGTCTTTTAAATGGAAAACAGACAAACCTTACAGAATATAATAGAATAACTTTACTGTCATTGCAGACAAGGACCAACAAAATTTGCTGTGCTGTGTTAAAGTGCATAACATTCAACACAATCATACATGCAGCATCCCTGAGAACACAGCACATCACTCCAAAAGCAAGACCCCGGAGCCACTGTGTCCTTGCACGCTGCCATTTTTTTTAATTTTTTTTTTTTTGAGAATAAAAAAACTACAAACAAGACATAAGTTTAATAATCTTCACTGGCTCCCACTCACATTACTTTTTCGCTCAGGCAGGATGTCAGAGTAATCGGGCTTTAATCTGTCTCGAATGTTTCCTTCTTGTATAAATGTTGAGACTGTGTAGCAATCCAATCCACCCAGCGTCTGACATCACGATTTTTTTTGACAAGCATGACCCCTACACACAGCAACTGGCCAGAAGTGGAGCAAAAAGAAAGTCAGCAGGATTTTTAACATCTCCCTCCAGGTCTCTTTTTATTATTTTTTTCACACAACTACACTGGTGAGTGCAGCTCCTGTACATAGAAGTTGTGTAAAACATTTTATCTGGAGGTGATACTGAATCATCACCACCAAATCAGTCTTGTCCAGCAGTAGCTCTCCCCTCAAGGGGGCTGGGAATACCATTTTTAGTCAGCAGTGATTCACAGCTTTTCATATTTCCTTTAAAGAAAGTGATATAACTATAACTTTACCATAACAGTGCAAGTGCTTAGAGAAAAAAGTGAGCAAGCTGAACAGTCAGTGACTATAAATTTGAATGGAATCAGCTTTTATCCACATTCACAATGCATTTGAAGCATTCATACAGAGATCTGCAGAACTGGCGGTGAAGGGTTTAAAACTGTAGTGTTTGACATTTTCCATTGAACCAGTGTGTGTCAGAGAATTGGCTGTTTTGCATTGAACACACATCTCTTTATGCGTGAGAGCAGCTGCACGTGAGCGGCTTGTGTTTGTTTTGTATTAAAACTTGTGAACTCTACAGGTTTGCACTGCTCATACGTGCTTAGTGTCTTTATACTGGAATACACACTTCCCACACACACACACACACACACAGTCATGCCAAACCCAAACTGGCTCACCATTTTCTCCAGAGGATGAAGCCGTCAGCTTTCCGGGCCACCACAGGCCCGACTCTACCTGACCGCTCCAACTGGAGGTCCTCATTAACGTGCTCCACCGTGTGCCAGCTTTTAATAGCCACACACAACTGTACAACATCACATCATGGCGTCTGCTGCTGTGTTTAGTAAAATCATTATTAAGAATGACCAGAAAAGCCGTCTCGCCACATTCTATAAATACCACACACAATGTTTTTTTTTTTTTTTCTGACTCGCTGTTAGTGCCAGCCTTCAGTTACCTCATTTTTTTTCCAAACCATGTGGAAGATCAAAACAGATGAAACAAAGAAATGTGAATAATACAAATGGACTGATGGATTGATAAAAGTAGCAAACATGAGTAAAAGAAACTCTGCGACAAACACTTAAACGTCACCTTAAAACTTGCTTACCACTGGGTGTTTTGGCTGGTCAGCAGAAAAAGACGAAGGCGACCATTTTGTCCAGATGATGAATGGGCTGGGCTGACAGGTCACTTCTCTCTCTCTCTCTCTCTCTCTTGCGCCCTCTTTCTTCACTCTCTTTTTCCTCCTTCCTTCTATCCTTTCCTCTTCCTCCTCCCTCTCCCGCCCCTCTTCATCCCAAAGCCACAATTTGTTCCCTCTGACTGTGGGCCCGGAGACGGATTCCACCAGGTGACAGATTTATCAGCGTCAGCACGAGGTAAAACGCCTCAAACCCTCGGTAACACCCGGAGACCCACTGCCGGGGAGATGAGAAGCGTCATTTATATCTGCTGGGGTCCCAGTAAAGGGCAGCTCCTATATATCTCCACAACAGGGGGACTGCCTGCATTTCTCAGAAAATTGCTCTCACTTCCACATACAGCTGGAAAGCTCGAATTTTTTCATTCCTTTAAACATATCTGGGTTTCTTTCATGAAGTTTTGGGACAAATGAGTATATGAACCATATGTGTGAGATTTCCCCCTCGAGCCTGGGGGTGGGGGTGGGAGGTGGGTAAGCTGGGAGTCATTTTCGCCCTGGCCGACATATCGACCGCTACAAGTCAGGGAGCTGGCTTGAGGTTTGCAGTGACGGAGTCCACAGGTGTAACAAACCCCGGCCCCACCTCCTTCCCTCAACTTGCCACAAAACCACCTCATAGGGGGAACTGTAATTTATCGAGGTCCAGGCCTCACCCAGAGACGCTTGAGGCCTATGGGTGGTCCACAACAAAGTTGCACACATGAGGAGACTCTGCCGTACGTATACGCTGTGCAGGATGTACATCAAATGTACTGCCATGCTTCCTGTCTTTCTGTCTCTCCAACGCACACTGCATATACATCTGATGGCACAGCTCTGAAAATATACAAAAGCCTTACTCGACTGAACTCAGGCAGCTCGGTTTATTAGCTTTGAGTTTGGTGATCATCAGCTGGTTGGCCGCGCTGGCTGTATGACTGAACCAGGATGGCTTGACTGGCTAATCAACAGACTACCTCACCAACTGACTGACTGACTGACTGATTAAATGATTCAGTGCAGAAGGGACTCCATCCAGATAAAATGAACTCACATCTCAACTCTCTTCCCATCCAAACTTCTGTCAGAAAACTCGCTGGCCAACCTCCTTCCTCCATTCCTCATGTCAACCCGGACTGTAAAATGACTGCACTGGTCTCCGGGAGGAATGTTACATTTTTCACCTCAGACATTCAGCTCACGCTCTTCACTCCAGACCGAGCAGGTAAGGATTCAGCAAGATGATTAAAGACAATATGACATATGCTATAACTGCAGTTGGACACAGTGACATTACAAGGATTCCTGTACTAATACTGCGATCAGCTGCTGCCAGACCAGGAATCAGAGCAATGCAGAAAATTATACATTTTAGAAGAGGATCATGTAACTTCTTCAAAATCTGGAAAATCTGTCCAAACAGTTTGCTTATTGTTGAGATGACTGATTATTTATTTGGAGTTTTTATTTTTAAAACTATATCAGAGACTAGACAAAATTAGTTCCTTCTTTAGTGTCAGAGCAGCTTATTTTAATTTACTCATTAACAATAAAGCTGTGGTGCAAACATGCATCAATCAGGTAGTATTTTTTTAAAATGAAAAATACAGAAATCTTCCATGCATCCTTTCCTACCTTCTGGTTTTTGAACATACAGATAGTTTAAATGAAAGAGTTTGATTTAACTAGCTGGGTTGTAATCAAATTTCTATGACGTCACCACTAGATATATTGTAAAAAGTTGTGTGCATTTCTGTGAGTTTTGCTATTTTTGTAGAGTAAAATGACCTTTGGGAGGAATACAATGTTCCACTTGTGCAAACACAAACATCCAGTACATCAAATATCTGCAATCATGAGCATTATAGCATTTCCGAATTAGATTTTGACAGAATTCCTACACTCCTATCCATCACTGATGTTTTATGGTTATTTGAAGCACAACCCACGTCGTCCTCTGACACTGTGTACTCCCATGTGTCCTCTTTGCTCACTTGTGAGATTAAAAGTAGAACAACAAACGAACATACATTTCCAGGACCGAATTCCTTCAGTGAAAGACAGGAAGTGACCATAGATAATGTTTCCCAGTGTCTCCATCACCAAACATCATGTCCACAGTTAATGGTTAGGATCTCTGTATTTACTCTCCATTAAGTCTTAGTACACATAGCAACACACACACCATAATGAACAAGTGACCTGCACATCACCCTCTCTTCTAGCCCCCTGTCACTTAGAGGTAAGCAAACAGAGAAACATGTCACCCAGATATTATACCGTAACAGAGAGGTAAGTAAAGATACACACTGGACTGGAGCAGGACTTTATCATGGGAGAACAATGCCCACCCCCAACCCATCCTCTCTTGGAGACCCATAAAGCAGCTCTCTTAGTCTCCTCACCTGCCTGACTTTATGGATCTCTGCACTGCAATTAGGCTTTATTAGCCATTCTCTGAATGACACAATAGCTGAACTAATTGAATGAGGTGTTAGCTTTTCAGGTTGGACAGGATAGGAAACGTTCTCATCATAGGAACAATCAATGTGCAGGGACTCGTCTCGGTATCGTTTGGGCAATATGGGAGTCTGAGGCAAATTATTGTTTTACAGCTGTGAGAGAAATAGCAAAATGTTTCTGTTTAAATTATTTTAATATCAAATCTCTATATGTCATAATCTACACTTCAAACAGATACCCAGAACCCACATGGCTAAAAAGGTTCTGCATCCATTAGCTCTCATTGATTGGACTGGTAACTAGAAGCTGGGACTTTTTGCCTAATGTGTAAAATGTAAATGGATTGAGTGGACATCTTAATGTTATGTATTTTGGCAGGGATGGAGGTGTGTATTTCTTTGATGGCCTGTTAGCTGTTCTGTGTCATTAGCGCAGTGTTGAATGGGATGGCAGCTTTGTAGAAAAGGGACAGGGGTTGGATAAAGGGAAAGGGGAATGGTCCATTGGCCACAGCTGTGTGTATCTCTGTGTGTGTGTGTGTGTGTGTGTGTGTGTGTGTGTGTGTGTGTGTGTGTGTGTGTGTGTTAATGGCCAAGGGTCAGGCAGAGGGGATACAATGTGTCTGTCACAAGTGACCGCTCCACGACCACAGACACCAGTCGACCAGCCACTACTATGTGTGTGTGTGTTGCATACATAGGAGCTAGAAGAAGTCCATCTTCTCAGGCGCTCTTTGTTTTTCACGACCCAGACTGTTACAGCCAACCGCACACTGACCCCGGGGTCGCCGTGAGTGTGCGCGTGTGAACGTGTCTCGTCTCAGGTAAAGAGAATAAAGCAGTCAACAACCTGCGCCATAACTCAGGATTCACCTAGGTAAACAGCAGTGTGAAAAGAGGAGGGATTTTATAGAGTCAGGTGTGTGTGCTTGTATGTGCAGCTCTGTCGTGAATGACCGAACACTCACCTGGTGGCTGGAGCTGCCCCTGTGAGAGGATCTGCTGCTTGTATTCAAGTCACCAAGTCTGTGTTGTAAAGATTTGTTGCATATCTGGGATATTGTATTGCCCTGTATTTCCTGCAAAGATCATTAAAACGTTTTTTTATAAGGATCCCAAACGGTGAAGTCGTTGTTCCATGTGACTCCTTGTCACACGTTGTCAGTAAGTGGTGAGCAACATAATTTTCCCTTTTCAGGTTCTGTCTGGTGTTTCTCAAGAGGAAAGCAAACACTGTGGAAAAATCTGAAAACTATTAATGTAATTTTGTTTTTTCCTTACTTCTTCTGATAATCTGGAAAGAACTAGAAGGTGTGTTTAATGTTATTAAATTAATCTCAGTTGAGGAAAAGTTGATGAGTTGGACAAATCAGTGTTAATATGCAAAGGTTTTGCAGGAATAATAGTTCACTCTTGACAAATGACTGTGATCAGATTGTATGATCTTTGTAAATGTGACACAGAAGCCCAGAGAAACAATGTGGGTGACTAGCGCTGGTTAGTTAGTCAGCAAGTAGCTGGTTGTGTGTATTCCCTTTGTGATGTGACTGCTGCTTTATTCTGACAACTTACTCTCTGACAACACTGCATATTGATATTTCCTCTTTTAACTGTCACTATTGGAAGAAAAATATTAGGTGTATTAGCTGTGAGTCAGTTATATCAGTTTTTTATAGTGTTGTAGTCCTCACGATCGGTCTTGGTTTCGAGACCGGTCTTGAGACTTTTTAAGGGTCTCAGTCTCATCTTAGAATCAAAGGCATTTTGTCTCGGTCTCGGACAGGGTGGACTTGGGTTTTTTGATCGAGACCAGTCAAGACCAGGCCAGTACTACTGTGAGTGAGAGAGAAAATAAGTGAGAAAAGTAGCTGCTGCCTTCCTGGTGTCATGTGGTCTTTGTGACACCCAGAGTGACATGTTCCCTGTACACAGAGAGTGGATGAAGATGACTGGAGATGCTAGGATTAATTTTTGTTCCTGTTACATTCATGTAAAAGCAAACTTTATTTAATAGGTTTTTTTTTTCTTTGATATATACAGTCTTGGTCTTGCCTTGGTCTCGATACTCTCTGGTCTTGATAATGTCTTGGTCTCAGTTGGTACAGTCTTGACTTTAACACTAGTATTTAATGGCATCTACACACAGCAAACCAGAAATGGAAAGTAAACACAGCTGATTCAATATGGATGTTGGTTCACTTTGGTAATTAAACTCTTTCATTCTTTAATTATTTAATTAAGGGGCATCCCTGTTTTCAATATGGTGAACTGAGTGATATCTGAAGACATCAGTAAATACATACAGAATCAAGGTTAACTATGTTATTGGTTTTTATTGGACAGATATTCATCAGTTTCATAGAGTCTCTCAAAATAACCACAGCAGTCAGCAATGATTAATTCTTCTTTCACTCTGACCCGCAGTGTGCAGGCAGCAGACTCCTCCTACCTAAAGGTGAACCAGGGCTGAAATCAGTGGAGACATTTTAAGTTAGTTTAATCCAAACAAATATGTAGCATCATTTTTTGTTTCTTAGTATTTACATGAACACAGATGGCAAGTTTCCAGAAACAATAGCTGCTTAAATCGTATTAATCAGAAACAGTAGTTGCTTAAATATTTTCTTAGTTGGTTAATTCAGAAAAGATTTTAGACTTTGAAAAACACATCAGTCTACCATACATTTGTACATTTATTCATATGTATATTTTTTGCTTAATCAGCTACAGCTAATAAACTCTCTGCATTTAGCAACAGCAAATGATCGCTGATGGTTTCCTCAGACATCCATAGTGTAGTAAAGGGCCACACTGACACATGCATGATAGGAAGTGCATACCTGTATATCTTCAGAACAATGAAATGAGCTGATGTTCATGAGCCCTGCAGCTGTTTTTGGCGTTTATACCCTCGTACGGGAACCTCCGCCTGAGAACTTCACGTGACGATACTAGCTGCTGTAAACACACGTCCATAGATAAGGAAGTTCAAAGACTTGATAGGGTGTCTGCAGTTATTAGCACATGCACGCATAAAGACATAAACACTAACTTTCTACACACACACACATTTAACTGCTGCATTTACATTAAGGCCTCACAATATGTTTTTGTTTGTTGTTGCTGCAACCTAAATATCTGACAGTGTTGGCAAGTACAATTGTTCCTGCTTGTGACCCTAGAAAATAGAAGCCTATAGGAAGCAATGAACAATGACTGTTACATGACCTACTAATGGATCTAGCAGTTGTGCTTTTGTATGTGTGTGTGCAAATGTGTGTGGATGTGACAAGCATAACAACGAGGATACTTGTGTGCATGCTTGTGTTTTTGTGGGGTCATATGCATGCATGTAAATATATTTGTGTGCATGCAGCAATCTATCCCCATCGTACAGATTTAGGAAAACATATGGTTCTTAAGGTATCACAACCATTCTTGAGTCTCAGCATGCATTCCTTTTACAGAAGGACATAACCTGAAATGGACCATAGTGTCTGGTATTTGTATTGTGAATAGGAAAATGCTTTTATGTCCAATTTAAGGCACTGACCTGATGCCCCGGCACAAATTAATCTACAGTCTGTTCAACAGCAGTTACTTCTCAATGGCCCACATTAAAGGAACAAGTAAAAAAGAAGTGAAAGGTCGGTGTTGCAGGAGTCTGACAGTAGATATAACAATTATACCTCTGTTCCTAAAGAAGAGCCTGGACACGAACCAAGAAGCTGGCAGATTAATTATTATCTTGGACATGTGTGTGTGTGTGTGTGTGGATGGAGAAGCGGTTAGGTTGTGTGAGTCACAGTTACCGCAGCATATATTCCTGGACCTTCTCCGGGCATAATGTTTATACTAGGGAGAGTTGTAAGTGTGTGTGTGCTTTCTCACACTCTCCTCTTCCACTTTTTCTCAGATTCCATATTTAACATATCCTACTTTAATTGTTTCTTTCCTTTCTCCACTCCTTTACTGGTGTCTTGCATTGTCGCTTAACAATGTCAAGAATATAAGTGAACAACTGTAGAGGATTTTATTTGTCTTCATCGTTTCTATGTTTTGAACTGTTTGCACTGTTTCCATCTTTTTTGTCATTTTCTTTTTATTTATTTATTTATTTGATAAGGACAATGCAGACAAACATAGTTACAAGGTTGCAGCTGATGTGATACAGTTTATAGCTAGTGGTAATTTTCCACTCCAGTCCCCTGTTGGGCTCTTCCACAACATTGTCGTACAATAATAACGCATACATCAATTAAAACGACCATCCAATACAATTCAATAAAGCAATAATCCAATGTTGCATTCATATGATATGCAGCATTCACTCACTTATTCAGTATGCACGTTATTTACAGGTGAGGACAGTTTTGTTTTTTCTTTAACCAAATTTTAATTGTAGAGGTGAATATCTTAAACTCTCAGATGGATTTTAGTTCTGATGGCAGTGAGTTTGTTGAGCCAAAGAAGATTTTACATTATAACAGATGATAAAGTTTTCTGATCCTGAACAGACATGTGTCCCATGATAGAAGTATTTTCTCACCAATTAATCTGGATGGCTCGGTGGCTTCAGTCACCCTCAGTTAATGGTACTCGTTAGATAATATTCTATAACTAACTCTAATTCAGTAAGATAATATGAAAAGAACTTACTGTTACTGTCCATATAATTAAAAAATACAATAATACACATATGGAAATCATACAAGTGATGCAAATTAAACAGAGAATTCAATTATCATGATATTGCCATAATTTACCATGATTAAGTTGAACAAAACCAGATCTCCGAGTACTAACATCTGAAAAGGACAACAGGAGAGTGACGAAATTTGCAGATCATTTGTTGGAGATTTGTTTCACTTTATTATATGATATACAAATTACTGACAACAACAAAAAAAGCAAACAATCACCAATAGTGTCTCAGTACCACACACTACTTGAATAGCTTCTGTGCTGCACGGCATCGATCTACAGCTCTCCTGTATGGATGGACAGAAATCTTTGAAAACATAAAATAAGGGAATATATTTTCGGAGGGGTGCTGTGGAGAGATATTTAGTATGACAGCGTAAAATCAGTGTTCAGCTGGGTTCAGCTTAGGTGACTGTGAAGGCCTCATCTTATCCATTTTTCCACTCACTAAAGCCTTCGGTGACAGTTAAATGTAGAGCAGTAGGGCGTCATTTATGGCTGAAAGTAAGACTGTTAATATCTGACATTGTATTTGTAATGAACCATGACCAAAGTTTTTGCCAGAATCATTCAATATCTGCATGTTTGCATGATGATTACTGCACATCCAATACAGTTGGAAAGTTGAGTGATTTTCATTTTAAATCTGCATCTTCCCTCTCTGTGTCTGACCAGTCAGTGATGTTTCCACTTCCTCTTCAGTCCTTCCTCAGCTCTCCTCTTCCTCTTCCTACTGTTCTGTTCTTCCTTTGCTTTCATCCCTCCCCCGCCTCCTCCCCTCGTCCTGTCAGAGATGTTAGCAGGACATTCAGCTTCACGTAGATCTTTTACTTTCATCCTCTTTACTGTCTCCTCCTTCTGTAAGAAACATTAAGAAGAGAACTTCCTACCAAGTCCTCGTCACCCTCTGATGCTCTTCTTCCACCTCCATGTTTATGATACCATCTCTCCATGCTGAATGACCTGCTCCATGTCACAGCAGGAAACTGTATTTTTATTAGCTTGGTCCTATAGACTGTAGATGGAAATGGACGAAGCAAGTGTGATGTCACGCATTGGTTTGAAGGTTGGTTGTTTGGAGCCAGAAGTGACCATATTTGGATATGAAGGGAGGAGAGAGGAGGCGGGTCTGACCCTTGAACTCGAGATAACTGCTCAATGTGTATGAGACTCCACTTCAGCACAACTCTCACTGGAGACCAGGCTTGTAAATCTAGCTAACCACGCCCCTAAATATTCCTCTTTTTGAAGACTAATATCCACTTAATTGTGATTTTTTTTTCAGATGGACCACTAGATCGCTGATAACGATAATTAACTTTGGCTAATGACCTCATAATCACTGAGCATTTCAGTCCAATCAATGACTTGAATTTTGAATTAAAATGAATTAGTGTTTTTGGAGCCTGCCCCCAGTGGCCGTCAGCTGTATTGCACTTTTTTACACTTCCGCATTGGCCCCACTTGCTTCATCCATTTCTATCCACAGTCTGTGCTTGCTCCACTCCATTATCCAATGTAACATGCACGCTTTAAACAACTCAGTGTCAAATCAATTATGATACTTTTGAGTCTTTTTGTAAGTACCAAATGAGACGACACGAGATAATTGGTAGCCTGCCTTAAAAGGCTAGCATTAACTATTTTTAACCATAAAAACCTCTCACTTCCTGTAGCAAAGCGCATATTGCTACTTATCCCGTCTCACCCTCCCCGGTGTCTCTCAAGAGAGGTTCAGCTTGTTGTGTTCAGCTTTCCTGAAGAGGATAATTATACCGTCCATTCCACATTCAACAAGTGCAAGATTCTCTGCAAGCAAACCCTTAATTTTATTTTGAAGTGGAGCATTTACATATTATCACTGTTCTCTGCTGAATGAACCACAGTCATTTCTCAGAGAGGTGAACTGAGACTAGATCTACTCAGTAATATTTTGATATTTGCGTTTCCCTACTGCAGGATCATACAACATGATCTTGAAAAATGTGTCTCATTCCACAAAGAATGAATCAAAACTGTCAGATCTGCAGACTTCTTACTGTGTGGATTTCTGTGGGACATCCTTTTTTTAAGCAAGCACAAGCCACTCAAGCAAGAAAATATTCCAAGTGCATACATTTTCTTTTCGATACTTATATTCTTTATTTATTTATTCATTTACTTTTGTAGAGGAATGAATCATTAAAATGTGTGTGCACAAGTGTTGGGCTGCTTACCTCCCTTTTAAGTTTTATGGAGGTAACTCACCCAGACAATATCAGTGCTGTTCCACTTTAAGTCGTCAGCAGCAAACTTGCAACACTGAAACATCTTTACACAAACATGCACACACACACACAAAGGCACACTTCTTTCTCCACTCAAAAGAGCCAGTCTCTGTTTGATCGCCTGTGAGGTTTATCTCCTAAGCCCAAATGTCAACACTTGCTGTTGACAGACTCAGTTTCCTCTGTCTACATCCAAAGACCTGGAGACCAGCAGGTAACAGCAGTTGACCTGGGGGCACAATAGAAAGTCAGAGAGATACGAGATATATGAAGGAATTAGAGAATTAGGGAGAAACAAACAAAAACAAGACGAATATCATGTGAGAATGTAAAATTATTTAGAAATCACACTTGACAAATACATCTTTAGCATTTTTTTTGTTTGCGTTTTATTTTAAATCTTTAGAGTGGATAAATATTTAAAATGCTGTGCTGTCTATCTCCAAAGTATTACTCATTTTTACTGTCATAGTAGAGCTGGTTACACAATACATCTGTGAAGATTGACCTGTAACTATGTTACATCATAAAATGGTGAATTTATGCTTTACTGTAAAAGTGGGGGAATTACCGGTCAACTCAATGACAGGTGTGAGCTGCAATCAAAACACTATTTCTATTAATAACAGAAACAGGAAGTGGTTATGGAAATCTGGGAGCAACAGAAAAGATTTGACTAACTGAGCCTGAAGGTAACTGGGCTCTACTGTTTCATATCGAACCAGATTTTGAATGTAGTGTAATTTTATTGTTTGTCACTTTACCAGAGAGGAAGACAGTGGTGGACAAAATTCACAAAATTCATTTGTTTTTAGCACGACTGCTCACGTACAATCAACTGTAGACAAAGCTAACAAGCTACTGGTGAATATACTGGAGAATTATGCACTTTAGGAGCTTAATAATTTTCCCAGGAGTTGGTGGAGAGAAAAACAGAGGTAACAAAGACTCCTGATTAATAACAATGCGGCTGCAAATGCACTAATTGTAATTTTCACCATAAAGACTTTATGACAGCCCCTGCTGTATTCATAGTGTGTTTTAGGGCCTTTGTATTATTCTATTATTTTATGTAACTATAGAGGTTGTTTTTTTTTTACTTTCAACTGTATCAACTTCTGTTATATAATGTCATCTCTTTCTTTTGTTTTGTTTACATCAACCAAGCAGTGTTTGTGCCATATCGCCACCTTCCTTGTTTTTGTTTCGCGAGCCGTTGCTGTGTACTCTGGGTCCTGCTGTATTTTTAGAACAAATGACTGTTTACATTACATCTTCAATACAGAAAAAACAGCAGTAGATGGGGCAGAAAGGTGTGTGTGTGTGTGTGTGTGTGTGTGTGAGCAGTTGGGAGTGGAGGGGTGATTTCCTGGTTATGAATAGCGAATGTGTGTTGATTATAATTTAATGATGTTAGTGTGTGTTGCTGCACAATTCCAAGGTTATTGTTATTTGATCAGAACAGCCATGAGGTATGCAGACCTACACTCATTCATGAACACAGACAAACACAGTTAAAACACACATGCATGTGCTCACACTTGCCTGAAAACAACCTAGCAGGGTGCCTTGTACACACACACACGTATATAGACCATGCTGCATAAAATAACAAAGCAATAATGTTTAATCACTCAAGGCATGTAAGCAGATCTTTTTTTTTTATTGGCAGCAATGTTGTTGCTCAAAGTGTCACTGTGTGTGTGTGTTTGTGTCTGTGTGCCAATCAGATATATCTGAAGCATAACACGGCTGTGGATAAGTCCAAAGTTTGAGTTGTGATGTCAACAAGAGTTTCTCTGTTTGTTGATGTAAACTGTAAAGACTCATTGTTAATAAAGTATCACTGTTTTCTCTCTGGTAATGTCATTGAAACACAGACAGAAAGAAAACTGATTGTTTCTCTGACTTGCGAATAACAAACCTTATTTTCTGGATTTCGTTTCAACTTTCTGACCTGCCTTTTATACTTACTTCCTGTGTGCGTCTGTGTTCCTTATTACCTTATACTATCTCCCTCTCTCTCCCTCTCTATTCAAGTTAATCATTCCAGTAGAGCTATCTTGCCAGAGAAGGTCTTATCAGTCTCATTTTATAACCTAACCTGCCTCTTCACCTCCTCCTCCTCCTCCCTCCCCCCACCCACTCCTACTTGTCCTCTCCCCTGTCATTCTCAGACTCCACCCTCCACTGCCTACAAGTAACCCAGTTTCAACCAATCCGAGCGCAGCGTTAAAGGTATATTGCTGATTGGTGGAACCCCCCTGCACCCTGACAACACTCAGGTCGACTTGGTGGTCAGCAAATGATGCTTAAAAGGACCTGATCACTGATTAGTCATAAGGCTAATTCATTTATGTTTACAGCAGCTTAGTTTATGTCAGTTTTATTTATTTTGTTGTTACAGTTAATTTTTTGTACCCCACTTATTTGACCTGAAAAAAGAATCAATGGGTGGAGAAATGATTTCTTCAGGGACATTACATTTTAACACATTCACTTTGTGTGGACTTAGAGGATAAAAAGCACATATCCAAAACTTTTTATTATAGAGTAAAGACTTGCAAAGGGATGTTATACGAGCTGTCCTCACAAAGACTGAAAGCCACATGTGTGTTGAGGCAGGTAGGGGTGCAGATTGGGGGAAAAATAGAGGGGAAAATGGGGAAAGCAGGAACAACAGGGATAGGTCAGCTGACAGGTCACAGCTGATAGGACCATGGGAGCCTGTTTTGTGGATGGATTGGCGTTTTAACCAGCTCAGGTTGATGATCCTGCATTTGACCCACAAAACAGGATCAACTGAAAGTTTAATGTCTGGTCTGGAAGCTGGGTTTCATTAATCATTTAAATTTTTAGAGGCTAAATTAGGAAAAAGGGAAAACATGTTGCACATAAAATAGTGGATGAGTGAGAATTACTTTTAAAAGTCTCACAGTGATAATGTGTGTGTGTGTGTGTGTGTGTGTGTGTGTGTGTGTTTAACTGTATAGCAAGGTCTCCATAACAATAATAATATTTTTCTTTAATGATCCACACTGATCATTGAATCCTGCAATAATGCAACAGGTCGAGCTGTATTTGTTTATTTACACTTATTATTAGACTTGTTTTTTTTTCCATGTTAATTGGATTGTATTGCTCCCGCTTTTCAATAAAGCTTCAGAAGATCACGCTGCGTGGCCCCACAGTGGTCCTGCTCTTCCACAGAAATACATGTGACTTCGTAATTATTTCTCAGAGAAATGGATTATGGTGATGATTTTAAATAATGAGAGGGAAGTTATTTGAGGTATATATTCAAGCAACGTAGCTAATAAATATTAAAGTTACCTTTCTCTGACTGTGCCTGATTTTGTGTTTTTCCTCCAATATTGCTATAATATCATTATTTATATGGATCTAATAAAACCTTTCAACTCTGTGATCGGTTCAATGAAACCCTCTTGTTATTTTTACCTACTAGTGTTGATGTGTATATACATATCTGTGCGCCCTCGGCGACCCTTCAGGTGCGTGATGTCGTGTCTCTGCTGATAAGAATAAACTGTGCCAGTGAGTGTTTGTGTCGTTCATTGTTGGACTGTGTGCAGGGTGGCATTAAAGGGACATGGCGGCGTAATTATTATTATTTTTGTCTTTATTTGTTTTTTAATTTGGAACAGGCCAAATAGCTCGCTCCTGACGTCAGATCACTAATTGATCCCTGCACAGCCAATTATTTCTAATAATTCAAAGGCAAAAGTATAATTTATTGCATAAGGGGGTGGGGGTGATTTATAATAAAGGCCATTTTAAGCCTGAGGCCGCCGATGCTCACGTTTTTCAGAAAACTGAACAAACAAGCCCAAAAGGTACCAGTGCTGCACAGTTTATTTTACATTTTCAGGTTTTATATGGGCCTTGTGGAAAATTTACGTCCTTCACCTGCGTTATGAAATGGGATATCTGGAGAAGCAGGAACAGAAAGAAAGAAAGAAAGAAAGAAAGAAAGAAAGAAAGAAAGAAATCACATAGTATGGTATTATATTTCATTGGCAAAGTTTAATTTAGCTGTACTATAAGCGCTGGAGCAGACAACAATAAAATGTTGATGGAGGTTATTTAAATGGTGCAACAACATATTTGAAACATTTATACAAAAGTAAGGAGTTTAATCTCCAAAAAAAGAAAAATAAACTTTAGCTGGTAGAAGCGGGTGCACCGGCGCGCATGTGTGCGTACAAGTGCTGCAATACGTTCCTGTCTGACACGCTCCAATCCACATACCTTGCGCTCCGTCTTTGCACTCCGCGCGCCCACGGGGAGTCTGCTCTCATATGCAGTTGCATCACCTCTCTTGATTTCCTTGTTCTCCCTCCGCTTTTAAAGTCCATCATTAACGGGATTAAACAGCTGAGATTTTAGAGAGACGGAACTGGAGGGTTTGAGGCGATGTTTCCCGGTCTCCTCGCCTGATTGGATCGGAGAAAGATGATGTCAGACGACCGCATGCGCCCCGGATTGGAGAGAGCGGAGTAAACAAAGCCGCGAGGAGGAGGAGAGGTCTCCACATCTCCAGACAGTCCGACCAACACACCGAATCCCACTTTACGCACAGGAGAGGGCGGCCCCGGCGGCGCGTGCTTGTCTACACAAGGCTGAAAGTTACACTGACAGTTTCAAGTTAATGGGTGACGCGCTCTAAAGACTTTTGGAAAAGATAAAGGGAAACTTACCATCGTCTTTTAATCCGGACGTTGTGCAGTTTTCTCGTTTAAGTAGAGAGTGATTCCCTAACTCAGCTCGCAGCTGCTCCTTAAGTATCGAAGGAACCAGACGTCTGTCTTCTGCGTCATTTCTGTGTTTTTACGCAAATGCAATTAGATTTTTTTTTTAATTTTCGAAGTTAAGTCAAAGCAGCAGATACATCGGCTATGCGACCCGGCCGTTTGGAGAAAGTCCGAATCGTTTGATTCCGGCTTGATCGTCCGAGAATGGTGCGGTAATCGGAACAGAGAGTGAGACAGCGAGTTAGAAATAGACAGCAAAAAGACATTTGGGACACTTCGAGGTGTGTTTGTGCGAGCGTCTGCCTCTCACGTCCAGGTGTCCCGCCGAGCGGTGCGGAGTCTCCAGCTCAGGCCGGCAGTGCTGACATGCTGCCCAAAGTCGAGACTGAATCCCTGGGACTCTCTCGATCGTATGGGGAACAAGGGCACATGCCAAGGAATATGCAAGGTAAGACCTGTCATTCATTTGAATATTTTTATCCTCTTTAGGTGAACTCATGAGCTTCAACTTCAGGGACTTTACGGAGCGTCATCGGGCTGGAAGTCCTCCGTGCGTACCCACGAAAACTTCGCTCCATTCCTCTGTCCATTAGCTACCTTTTTGCAGCCAGTGTGAGCTAGTAACTGGTGACTGTCATTTCAGGTTAATACCGTGAGATTAGCCTTTTTAATTAGTACATGTTTCATAGTAGGTCATTATAAGAGGGGTTTTTAAAATATAGCCCATATATATATATATACAGTGCAGTGTTCACCAAGTGCTTCTGTTCTCCCAGTCTTTACTCGGTTGTAATGATTTAAATGTAAGTGTTTAGAAGATTTAAATGTAGGTATTTATATCCGACTTGGACACACTTTTCTTAGGTTTGGCCCGAGATCAAAAAATTATTATACCCAGCTGTCACTCATACTGGGAGTGCGCGGATGCCTGGTGCGTAAAAACCGAAACAGAGCAAAGGTGTACGGTGCGTTTTACTTTTTCATTTCCACCTGACTTCGTCTCAGTAGAAAAACAAACATGCATAATCTTCCCATGATTTTGCCTCTATGTAAAAATACTTCAGACAGAGTTGTTGCCAATTTATAAAGAAGCAGAAGTCCGATTTTGACATCACCCCCTTCCCAAAAATGTGACCTCTGACGTGAACTTTAATCCAAAAAGCCTAATAATTATGACCCAATTTATACTTTTTACACACTATGAAAAGATAGTAACTGTGTGACACATCGAATCAAATCCATATTGTCAAATTTCTGTTTCGCAGTTTGTTAAATTTGGACCTAAAATTGGAAAATAAGCTTAATAACGGTGGCAGATATTTTAAGATACGATGTAATTTTTCCATTTTAAAATAAATCTTTTTTACTTGTCACTGACGATGTAAAGAAAAAAAGGTCAGAAATGCTTCAGACTATAACTTAAAAGCGAGCTTTGATTCAGAACTAATTTCAGGACACTTTCTGCACATATATAATTTTTCCAAATCCCCAACGGCATACATTCAAATGTTTTTCTTGATCTTCGTCTGCATAAAAGACTGCACATTACGCAGCGTAAATGTAAAGAGCCTCTTGTGCCAAGATAAACTCAAATAACCCCCCTTATTCCCCGCGTGTCATTCCACGGCAATATACCCGGACAATCAATTAGCCCGGCTTGGTTTATGAGACGTTGATAACACACATAGCCTACACACTCAGGACAAGGAGTGGCTGGTCAGGGAGTCCGTTATCTACTTTTACAGACGACTAAAAACAGGTAGGATGAAACGTGATTTTTCTTGGAACTACCGCTGTTTTTGGCAAAAAAAATAGATCTATTTTTATTTTTAATTTTTTGGGAAAATTGCAGGGGAGAGGCGATCGTGACCGATGTGGATCTTTGGAGTCATCTGCACACACCTGCGACTGTCAGTGAAGCAGGGATGCTCAACTAAATTCAGTCCAGACATTCATTTACATTTTTAAAAAAGTGCAGACACAACCCAGATTTTCATGCTGATATAATTTCTTGACATGTCATCGTTTCACTCATAATTTGCACCATCAGCGGAAAGGTAAAGCATTTATAGGAAGACATTTTTTTTGGTTAAATCTAAAAATGATAATAATAATAATCGTATCCATCGACTACTCCATGATTGCAATCAATTCCCCGATTATGTCTTCATCAAAAAATGTGTCCAAATCTGCAGTGGTGGGAAGCAGGCCCTGCAGCTCTGCCCCTTTACGCGCTGTAACGCAGAAGAAAGTTTCGGAAACACAGTTTTGCTTTGAGCTTTTGTGTGTGAGGGAGAAAAAAAAAAAACCGAGGAGCTTGATGGAAACTTGTTGCTTCAGCTGGAATATGCAGCGCGGATCCCAGCAGGACCACGCGCTAACAAACTAGAAATCATTTCTAATTAAAAGGTCCCCGCGTGCAAATGAGTGGATTTTTGAAGTGGAGCAGTGATATCTATAAAAAAAAATCCACGGAAGGCGTCTCGTTGACAAAATATTTCCACTTTTACAGCCACATCCACTGAGGTTTTCCTGTTTGATCCTGGCTGCTTTTTATGATTAGAACCATAAATGCTTTTGCAACTGTTGTAAATGTCAGCCTGGCTGTTTGCTTAGCGCGGTCACACAGTTTTATACATGTATTTCTAATACTTGAGGAAAAGTGGGCGACGACAAACACACACGCACACACACACACCAAATCTGTGCCTATCGTATTTTGAGTCCTAAATATCAATTTAAAAAAATAACTGTGGGGAGATGTGCAAAGATTGTTAAATTTTACGCAATTGCAAATCCATTTTTAAAGCAATAATTTGTCATTTTTTTAACCCATGGTTTTTATTCCTCTTTCTAAATAATGACAAACACTTTTCAGGAAGCAGGAAAAAATGTCATTTTGACAACTTGTAAAATGGACTATTTATTTGAGCGCATACACAACGTGACATAAAATGTTACCACTATATTTGCACCACTAAAAGAAAACCTGAGTGGCCTATAGCATCGCGGGTGATTCTTAGAGAAGAAATAACGTTGGTTGAAGTGGGTTTTGGATGTTTTTTTTTTTTCTGAACGCCTGCAGAGATAAGGGTTTTCTCTCTGTGTCTTCATTTGTCTGTGGGCGGTAACATTTTCTCCTCCAATCCTTAAGTCTAATATCTCTCCATTTCCCCCAGCGATTTCACGACTTAGATACATGCATATTTATGAGGCTCACTTTCATGAGCTTTTTTTTATATTTATTTTAAGGCTCCTGTCTGCAACGAATGTGGAAGAAGACGAGGGCAGTTACAGGATTTAAATTGTTGCGTCCTTTCAACTTAGTCCAACAACGACTATTCATCGGTCTTTCCCTCCTCAAATTAAACCATCTAAAAGTCTAACTTAAAAAAAAAATCTCATTCAGTTGCGACGCGTGGTTCCCAACCGTGGTTCATGTTGATGGATGAAAGCAGGCTTTTGGGAAAGAGATTGCTCAGCAGTGAAATAGACTTCTCTCTGTGTGTCCGTGTGTCCTCCGCAGCACCCCAGTTAAAAATGATGGACTACTCTTATGACGAAGACCTGGACGAGATGTGTCCCGTGTGCGGAGACAAGGTTTCTGGGTATCACTACGGACTCCTGACCTGCGAAAGCTGCAAGGTTGGTGGAAAATTTACTGCAAAAATATTTCCGTAGTAACACACAAAAAAAAAATGTTTATGGTGACCTTTGCATGTCTGCTGTGATGTGTACAATAATCCAGTAGTCTGCTGTCTTTGGTGGAGATGTCTTAGTTATTTATAGGTGACTAATTAAAGACAAAATCCTGCATCTGCTGTGTTATAATGTTGTATACTGGTGGATTAGTGATGCAGGAGTGAGTTTAATGTGCTCCCTGATATTATTTCCCCCTTAGAGTCAGTCATTCACTTCAATATTAGACACTTTTCAAATGCATACTGTCTGAGCTCTGTGGTGCTATTATATTCACTTAAGTAGGAGTGTCTGACTTCACCTCTCTTCATCTGTGGAGATGCATATTTTGCAGTTTTTGCATGCATGGCATTTCAGTTGCCGATCTTTTCCTCTTGCAACAAGTGTAAGAGTAAAAAAAAAAAAAAATTCCAGTTCCTCTCCATTAACATTACAGGAAAACCAACAGTAAAGAGGCCGAGGGTCAAATATTGTTGTGACAGTTGATCTAACAAACTCTTCCTGTGAGTGTCAAAGGATTTTGTAAAGTGTGTGGAATGGTTTGGAAAAGAAACAGGAGTTCAAAAGCATGCAAAGAGGTTTTTTTTTTTTTTCTTTTTGGGTAATTTTTGCAACCGCCAACCACGTGGGTGTAGGAAGAGGGGGGGATTTAACCCGTGAACCAAAGTACACAATCGTGCTGCTTCTGTTTGTACAAGCTGTGTAAAACTCTCATCACAAGTTCATTAAGAGCTCAGCAGTATTGTGTGTTAGCAGAGTGTTTCCATACGTGGGTTAATAATGAGGCAGAGCTCAGTGTTACAGCTTAAGTCGAGCTCTGTCAACAACCTGTTTGTCCCTTTGTGCCTCTTTTCACTGTTCTCCTCAACACCGAGCTAATAGGCATATCCCAAGTTTTTTTTGTTTTTTTTTTAGTCCAGTAAAGCTGTCAGCACAATATTAAGCTAA
Organism: Pseudochromis fuscus; assembly: GCA_900323345.1. NCBI lineage: Eukaryota > Metazoa > Chordata > Actinopteri > Pseudochromidae > Pseudochromis > Pseudochromis fuscus. Next base: position 45,751 of record OOFC01022849.1, read on the forward strand.
GACAAATGTCTCTGTGTTAACACTATTCAGTGTAAAATTGCAGCTCACAGTTTTAATGCGGCAGTGCACATTTCTTGCCTATGTGGTCATTATTCAAAGCAGATGTTATAGATTTTATCCCATATTATGACCTTGAGATGCTAAGCATTTGCTTGAAGGGAGACGTCAGTGGCATCTCTGCTGCGTTTCAGCCTCAGCACAGGTTCAGAGAGCCAATCCACAGTCCAAACACTCCTGCTGTCGTGCATGTGTGTGTGATCACGCAGGATGTGGGTAAAGAGGTCTTCATAAAGTGCTGCATGTCCTTGCTGAAACATTAATAATATTGATAATTACCTGATGCTTGTCATTGATTATCTCTAAAATGTAGGCAGCCTGTTCAGTAGGAGAGCGATCATCGGAGCTGGGCTGATGTATCAGTCTGTTGACATGTTACTGGTTCATTCTGACATTAAATATATGCTATCAGCCGTGGGGTGCACTTTAGCCTCAGTGTGGCAGAGGTTAGTTGCAAGCAAAAAAAAAAGTGAAAGTTTATTTTTAAAAAAGTCTTATGTGCAACCAACTTTGTATTATACATATATTTTGTTGGTATTGCTACAGTTTTCAGACACAGTTGTCTTTTTCTTTGTAGCTACCTTATTCCCCCTCTGTGCACCCTATCACCCCTCCCTCCCTCTTTACCCTTTAACCCCCAAAAACACAGTTGTGAAAAGGACACACTCGTTATCAGGTCAGATTTTGGGAGGTTTGGTTCAGTTGTCAGTTTTGTGCTGAGGAACACACACACACACACACACACACACATGCAGAAAGAAAGAGGGATATTTTTCGGATATCTTCTTCCACTTTGTAATTTCGCTGTATCCCGAAAAACCTAAACCTGCACGCTACAGACCTGCACACAAACACACACGCAACCATATCCACTTTTATAGTTTGATTTCACACACACCAGTCGACATAAAGTAAACTTGGAATAACAACGAGAAGCTGTAACGCGCTGCATCATCCAACAGCTGCTTTTTGTGAGACCTGAGCTGGGAAGGTCAAAGGTCGGACCCAGTGTCCAGTGGATATATCAAAAAATAGATAAGTTAGTTGAGATCAAAATGATTGGGTTTTTTTGACGGGACAAACTAACACAGGTACAAGAGTCTAATATAAGTATGAAAACGTCATTTGTATTTTTGTCTTTGTTGGACGATGTGGTCGGTGTTGACAGGTAGTTAAAGCCATTTCCTGGTTGCTGTTTTTGTGCAGTGTCTCCAGTGTTTTCATGATGGAAGGTCAGGGAAACCTACAAACTTCAATCTGTATGTTATTTATATCAATTATGTATGATTACTATGATAATATCTAATTTCATGTTCATTTATAGAGCACGTTTTTTATGGATGCTAACAAAAGTTGTTCGTAGCAATCCCATCACACATGCTAATAAACGTAAACAAATGCTATATGTTAATTTAAACTGGACTCAACTTAAAGCTTTGCAGTGAGGTGCTGTCCCGGTTAATCTGCAGACGTGATATAGTGGGTTTTTTAAAGTGTGTTTGAATCCAGTCTGCTTCAGATATTTATAGCACACAGCTCGTGCTAAATGGAAAATTGGGGAGAAAGTTCTCTCTGAAGCATGGATTTTTTGGCACTGAGAAGTCGATAATCCAAAACCAAGTGCAGTGCTTTTTTTTTTTTTTTTGACACATCAGGCAATGCAGATTGTCAATTAAATTTGTGTTTGGTGAGATATTGACAGCGGCACGTTCTTTTTTATTTTTATTTTATTTTAAAGACCAGGTTTTAAGAATTCTCCTCCTAGGTTATGGATCTAGAATACGTTAATACCATCTTCCCTTCGTTTGATTTCCACTGCTGCTGCCGATAATAAATTCCATGTTGCAGGTATGAATCTCTGTAATCCCGGAACTGTGAATTATGGATATAATTTATTGGATTTTCTGGACTCCTGTGCTCATATTTTTTAATAATTAAGTGGAGAGTTGAAAAGATGCTTACCCTGTAATTCCCAGAGTCTTTGTGTGAACAGAGAATGTAATTTTGACAGGAACCAAATTAGGACCTTTGGTGAAGTTTATAATGCCAAACACATAGTAAATTTGTGAAAGCAATGAGTATGGAGATAATTCATATTTAGCCTTTTTATTGAAAGGAAGTCAAAAAAATTAAGGTGTGATGTGATCATTTTACATGAAAGTTTTTTAACAAACTGAAACTTGTTAAATGTGTAAAATGTCTGTGTGTGGCTGTAAAGCATCACATCACAATGAGAGTATAGCTTTCAAAACTTCACTGTGTGTGTGTGTGTGTCCATTAAGCCTGTCCCTCTCCATCTGTCTGGGAGTGTGAATGGGCCAATTACCATCGCATTGCAGGGGTCAAGCGGGTTGACGTCTTAATTGGTTCTCTCCGCAGGGCTTCTTCAAGCGTACCGTCCAGAACAACAAGCGTTACACATGTATAGAGAACCAGAGCTGCCAGATTGACAAGACCCAGAGAAAGCGCTGCCCGTACTGCCGCTTCCAGAAGTGCCTCACCGTCGGCATGAAGCTAGAAGGTAAAGGACCATGTTGACGTTTTTACAGTGCATGTGCTGGGCTTGTAGCAGCTTTGCTCGACTTGAAGTGTTGCTGATGTGCAGGGAAGCGATCGTGTTAAAAGTGCAACAGTGTCTGGGGAATAATGTGTTGTGGTTAAAAGTTAAAATAGATACAACAGGACACAGCTGGTGCTCCAAGGAGACAGTTTTCATATGCAACAATTAGTAATTGTATCCAACTGACAACTGGTGATTTCAGTGTCTTTCTGAAATGTTATCAATGGATGTTGCTCGTACTGAAAATATTCATTCAAATGATCAGTAACAAGTGAAGGGTAGTCATCAAGGTACTTTTCTGGAGTACAAGTAACATAAATATTCACTTAACCCTGCGATCAAAATGTTGCATAAGTATGAGCATAAATTAAATGTTGTGTCTGTAAATAAGCATCCCTATTATTGTTGTTGCGTTTTGTTTGTAAAATTCCCAAAAGTAACTGTATAGTGAAGTAAAAAGTACATTTCTCTCTGACCTGTTGGAGCAAAAGAGGACAGAAAATACTGCAGTAAAGACACATCTAAGCCACTGAGTGTCTCCAAGTTCACTTTCTTGCACAATTAGTTTTCATTCTTGCACAGTAGTTGTCTTTTTCAGAGTATATATACACACAGCACTGCTTTTTTTTTCTGTAGGATTTCATGAGTAGTTTGCCCTGGATTTTGTCTATTCTGGGGTTTTATAGTAAACACCGCTAACTACCACATGATCTAGATCTTACAGTGCACATCTGCAGGAATGGAAAAGCAGATCCAGGCGGTGTTACTGCGTTCTGTGCGCCGCATCATATATTTTTCAAGATATGATGCCTGTTTGCAATTACTCTTTCTGAAAGTTGTGGAGGAAAAAATTATAACATGGAGCAGCTCAAATTGGAGGGTGACCGCTTCTGGACTCTCACAGAGGTGTTTTAAAAACTTCTACCAAAGTCCTGGTGAAACGACGCAGCTCGTCGTCTTTTTTCCATGAATTCACCGCTGAGTTAATCACAGCACGTTTAGGAAACTCGGGAGTGAAAATATTCTTCCATGATCAATTTGCATGTGAATAGTTTCCCTCCAAATTGAGATATCCACCATTTAGAAAAGGTTAATACATACTGTGACAAAATGATTGCCTGTATAAAAGTAGAAGATTATATTTATTTAAACATTTAACAGTGAACATCTCAGTAATATCCACTCTCAAAAATGTACACTGAGAACCTCGTGAAGTGAAACCTTTCTTTTAAACCAATGCGTTAAAATCCGACATTGCTTATTAGTATTTGAGATGGGGTCAGGGGGAGTTGGGGGTGTATCTGGTAGCCGCTCTGCACTTAAACTTGCCAGACAAAGTAATAGATATAATATTAGACTTGGCGGCAGGGGGAGAATGGTAATGATGATACTTTTGGCCGGCTGTTTCGAGGCCTTTTTTGTTTAATTTGAACACGGCTCCGAAGCGTATTTAAATAAGGCTTTCGAGGTGACAGGACGAGAAACAGTCTTCTGGCGTTCAAAGATAATATTTAAAATCACAACATTTCAGTTTTGTTCTGAAATCATTGATTACAGCGTGAATAAGGCACCTGATGATCCTCCTGTAAGATTTTAAAAGCTGGTGTTATCATTCATGCAGTTTCAGCCTAAAATCGAGACAGAATTTTTGTAATTTTAACTAAATTAGGAATATCCCCAGACCCCTGAAATGATCACATACAACTGAGAAAAGTTAATATGTTAAAGAAATGAGACCCTGGGAGGATGAAAGTAAAACAAAGACAGCCTAACTAAAATCTTTCCGGAGGGTTCCCCCTTTACCTGCCATGTGCGGTGTAATTAATTGCTGTTAATTGTGAATGGCCGCTGGGCAGAATGTCCCG
>OOFC01022853.1:0-45720 GCA_900323345.1 Pseudochromis fuscus
CATAGCATTCAAACCCTGCTCCCGTTATTATACATAAATTGATAAAAGACAAGAAAAATATTGATCACTAACCCTTTTTGCCAACCTGCTTCCCATTGGCTGATCCCTCAGCACATTGTAGGTAAAAGCTCAGCCTAGTGAGGGTGTGTTACATGAAGCAGGGGACATGGAAAAAGTAAAATTTCCGTACAGATACCCCCTCCGACCTCGGCCGTCTTCATGCATTCATAAAACAGAGGCTCCAAAGTCTTGTGGTTAAGAAGGCAGGGTTTGAGGACTGGAAGCTTGGACCTCCACAGCCCAGTTAAAAGCAGCACCAGATACAGTCAGTGGCGGGACGGGGGGGTTGAAGCGTGCACAAGAAAAAAAACAAAAAATTAAACGAAACAGGAGGCTGGGGAGGAAGACTGGACTCTTCCATCATTGATCCATTTTTAACAGTGGAAAGTAACAACAAAACTTTGAGAAATTTGACACCAGAGCTGATTCCTTTGAGTAATCCTCATTCAGGGCTGTAAGAGTTTAAAAAGTGGAATTGAGGTGATCATCTCAGGAACATTTAAGAGCCACAAATGAAAAAAAAAAAAAAAAAAATTGTTAAAAATAAAACAGTTAGTGAAAAGATTAGTCTCTGTAGCACCCCTCAGTGTCTTCCTTCGAGAACACTGCACCTGGAGACGTCTCGAGGGTTGTTCATCAACACCCGAGTCTCCGACAGTCTCTAGTACGGCGCTCCTGTGCGATCCACGGGGCCTGGAGAGCTTCTTAGGCAGCAGTGCAATTCTTAGACATAAATACAAATAAGAAACTACTTCAACTGTTCAGGCTGGCCGTTTCATACATGAAGGAGTGGGTGGAAAAGGCAAATCTGTGCTTCTCCCGAGTTTCAGCGCAGAGCAAGTACGAGCAAACATCTGCGGCCTTGACAGGTCAGTACACCTCTGTGTCCTCCTTGGGTCTGTACACGGAGCCGAACCTCTGCATGTACTTTTTGATGTACTCCTTGGTCTTGTGCTTCACATTCTCGTTGCACTCAAGGTCCTCAGGATTGTTGCAAGCTTTCAGCTCCTTATTCATAACACCGTGAGTCAGCTGGAAGGTAGAGCAAGAGACGAGGGGAGCAGTGAGGTACGATTCTTGTCAGCAGACAGCAGTAAATGATATAATTACAATGTCTATCTAAGTTGTGGCGAAGTGGTTGGATGGTTAATCTCTTTTAGCGACTCTGCCCTTTATAATTTAAGACAATAAAATGCGATCTTTAAATGAGTGAAGCCCAGCTCTTCCTTCTGTTTATTGCGCCCATGTCCTCAGAGTCTTGGTATGTCCGAGTGGCACTAGCACAAACCACTCGGCACATACACAATCCACGGACCCACCGGGAACCACGGAAGAATGCTGCCCTTTGAAGAAGTGCTGGTTGAAAGCTTTTTTTTTTTTTTTTTTTTTAAAGAATGAGTAAAACAAAAGAGAGGGAGATAATAGTTTACATGTACAATGTGTTTTTAGTCTCCTCCAGAGGCAGAGGACAAAAACATTTGGCTGGAGACACAAATCGTGGGAGCTCAACTATTTCGTTCTGGTTTGAGGGGAACTTTGAAAACTTTCTTTTTTTGAGTCAAAAGCTGACCGATACTTTCATTGTACTCTGACCACACAGAGGCCAAGAAAAAGTCAAAAGCTCCTCTGGGGCGTACAGAAATACCAACTACACATAGACTCTTACCTTTCTAGCCAGGTGTTTAAAATCTTCTGTGTTGCTGATGCGTCCAGATTTGCAGTCTGGCTTTCGATAAGGGTTTAGACATTGCACTATGAACTGGGACATCTGATTAACACACACACACACACACACAAAAAAAAAATCATATTAAAAAGAGAAGATTATGTAAAAGCAGAATAAGACCTTCATGGATGGGTAAAAGGGCTTTTACACAGGTACAGGTGCTTGGTAAAAACATGTAGACATCTGGAGTAAAAAACATAGTTGTGAAAATTGTTTGCAGAGACTCTGGCTCACCTCTTTGCGAAATGTCTCTTTACTTTTTTTAGCCAGTTCGCTGGAAGTATCTGCTTCAGCCGTCTTCGTGGAAAACTGTAACGACATGATACTTTTTAAAATGCAGCTTCCCAAGTGTCACAAATTAACTCCGTTCTACATTTCTTTTGTTTGAATCACTTTCTCACACATGTTTTAATTATAGTGGAAGACAGTATTACTACTGCAGAGCAATTTTCACCAATACGGCTCTAACCATATCCCAGCTCCACCCAACATGGCAACTAGCTGCAGCACAGTAGCTATCAGGGTCAGTGGGCCATCAAACAGCACCTGCTCACCAGCTACTTGACACAAAGCAGGGATATCCTGCCAGGATGCTGCCTCTCTGACTCCAGCCTTCAACAACAAAGGCAAGGAGGGAACAGCTGACTGCACAGACACAAATATATATACACAACAGACACCCAGTGGCATGGCCAAGCATCCAGAAACAGTGAAACTGTCTGCAAGTATAGAACATGTGTCACAACTTCAAGTGCTGGATGTGGACACACCACCACCATCTAAACTCGAGCTGGGAAATGGTCCATGACCTTGTAGCTGTTCTTGGCAGGAAACATTTTATGAAAAACATGGATCTCTCATCTCAGTTCTGAAGCTTTAAAGAAATAATAACCGTTACATCTTTTTATAAAAGAGACAAAGGGACACTTGCGTAGTTAAACTATAAAACAAAACCACAAATAAATGAATGCTAGATCTTCCAGATGGTTTCTATTATCCTCAAAGTCAGGGTAAAAATGAAAGGGGAAAACAAACGACGCAGAGGAGATGAGCTTAGCCATCCCCTCCCCTTATGGCCTTGAGGCTGAGGGACAGACAGCTGAGGAGAGGGTGGGCGGAGGGGGATGGACGCTCTTAAAATTTTTGTCTCCGTGTAGATTCTGATGAAGCCATTTTGTGTGGAGTCGTCACCGGCGAGTTTATATCACTCAACTGAACATGGTGTCGTGCTGAGTGCTTTTCTTTTTTCTTCCTGAGACACAGCTGAAAGCAATCACTGGTGCAGCATCTTCAATTACCTCAAGGAACAAACACTATAATCATGTTTTGCATCCAAGCGCAAACTTTCTGGGAACCAAACGAAAAAGTGAAGCAGATTCTTTCTCATTGTCAAACGAAGAATGAAGATTTTTCTTTTCACTCTGGGGCCGCTAATAAAAAAATAAAAAAATCCCACACCCACTATTGTTCTCCTCCCCTAACAAGTGTCTAGTGGAAAACAGTTACATAATTGTAATGTTTCATAAAGACAAAGGATCACCTTGGAAGGATTCTCGTCGTAGGTGGGTGTTCCCAAGTCCATCTCAGATTCATGGTCCACACTAGTGTTGTCACTACTTCCTTCCCAGGTTGGTGGGTCCCACTGCGTTTGCCTAAAAAAATAATGTTGAGATTATAATACATGCAGGGCCTTTATTTCTAGAGGCACAAACACACTCCAAACACACTTATACCAACCTTGTCACAACATGGTAGTAGTAGATCTTTCCTTCAGGGTCCCGAGCCACTTTCCAGTTGGGAGGTAGGACGATAGTTTTGGGTTTAGGGGGAGAGGGAGGAGGCAGGTCTATCACATTGTTGGGTACAATCATTTCCTGGAGAGAAGAGCGTATAAAGTAAGTGTCGGAGAAAACATATGCAGCGTTTCTTTGAAGTCACTACAGATGTGACCAAAATATTTGGCCCTCTTCCACTTAAAAAAAAGAAAACCCACAATTATTTATTTCACTACTCCATATGTAACAAAGCAGACAGGGCTGCTTTTGATTTAAGATGTAACATATAGTTTCAGATGGTACAAGAAATGAAAATGGCTGAAACCCAACACATTAGGCTTCTTAAACACAGATTCTGCAGCTCACATTGGCAGTTTCTTGACGTGTGTTTTGAGGAGACTCCAAAAGTTTGGTTTTCCACTATCATTCAGAACTTTTCTCTTTCTACTATTTAAACTATGAATCTGTTCAATCTGGGGTAAATTTTTGTACATCCATAAACATCAGGCTGCCTGGGGATTTTGTTGTAGATCTGACTTCTTTCTTGTCTCCTCATACATCACATCTCTTTTCCTTGTCTTGTCCATGTTCAGGGTGGTGTACATAATGAGTCCAAAGGCAGAACGAGTACTTTTCTCCATTTAAATGAGCAAATAATCAATAAAAATAAAAAAGGATTTGCTTCTAATACATCTTCGATCCACTGTAATAATAATAATTTTAGACACTTTTAAATGATCTTAGTAAAAGCGCTTTAAACTGTAATATTTTACATTAGAACAGAGTATTGTTTCCATGAGGTGTGAGTGTAAGGGCATCTGTACAACTTGTTTGGATGTTTACAGGAAGTACCTGATTCACTTAAACTATTCAGTTAAACTACACTTACTGATGTTTAAAGACACATGTGTTTGCCTTATTATAAATTCAGCACTTGTCAGTTTCATCTTAAAAAGGCACTTTGTTGCTGCAGGAAACCCAGATATATAGCGCCCCCTTGTGGCCACACTGGCAGATCTTCAAAAGTAGAGATTTGAACTGCCTGAGCAACATCCTCCTCAATAGTGAATATGACCTTCTGCTCTTTTAGGATGTAAACGTAATCCAATAAGATGGTGCAAAACTTTCAAGCATTTCTATCCATTACAGTTATTAGTCAGTCCTCTATTTGTTAGTTCTTGCCATAACAAATTAGGTTATTATTATTCATCTCCAATAGATCAGAACTTAGGGAGTGAATGGAGTGCATGTGTTACCTGTTGGACAGTTTGAGATGTGACGATGGTGGTGACGGTGCCTCCCTGCTGCACCACCACTCCCTGCTGACCAGGATACACCGGTTGGCCATGCAGGTAGCTCGCCGCGGGCTCAGTGTATGCCTTTTAAAAACAGTACACACACATTCAGTAATGTATGAACATATCAATGGATGCAATGATTGATGAGTTTAGATGACATATTCCCTTTCTCTCTCAACCACATTTGATTATTTTTGCTGTAATCTAAAAGGAGAGTTCCAGTTTAATGCTACATAATTGGTCAGGCAAAAATAAATTTACCAGTTACATTTTTATAATATCTTAGATTTTGATTATGTTTAATGGCAATAAAAAGGAAAATGTTATCATCAGGTGCTCCGTTGTTTACGTCTAGACTTCTGCATATTACTCTAATGTACAGTCAAATTCTAGATGCATTTTTGTCCTATTTACTATTCATGAATTCAGAATATGCTACCTGTATAACGGGAGTGTTGGCTTGAGGGTAGGCAGCGGGGATGCTGTAGATGGTTTGGCACGGCTGGCCCTGGTAATAGATGGCCGTCTGCGTCTGTGCCTGTCCTGGAGCTGTGGCGTACTGCTGAGCAGGCTGTGTCTGCACAGTGACCGCCTGCTGGGTGGTGGGGTCCCAGAGGGTGGTGTAGCTCTGCTGACCCTGTACCTGAGGTGCCGACTGGGCCGGTACAGAGAGGACAGCTACTCCTGCATCCTGGGTTGCTACAGTTGGCTGGGTGTACTGCTGGGTGTTGCCAGCGGCGAGGTTGGCGGTGGTGATGTGCTGAGAGAGACTGGTGACTGGAGTGGTCTGGGAGGTGGAGGGTGGAGAGGGCAGCCCCATGTCTGAGATAAGACGCTGGGGAGGAGTCTGTTCGTAGGTGAGGCTGGGCTCGACTGGAGGGGTAGGGAGAAGAACTTTCCCTGCATTCGGGTTGGAGGGATCCACGAAAGTCTGGATGGGATATCCAGGAGGGTAGGTGATGAAGCCAGGACTGGAGGCATAGGCCAGAGCAGGGTCATAAGCCATAGTTTGGAGCTGTTGCTGCTGCTGCTGCTGAAGCTGTTGCTGCTTCTGAGCTTCCCGCTGAGCAACTTCCTGTTCAAACAGCTTCCTGCGCTCCTCTGTGGACAGCTTGTTGCGCTCCTTGCCACCAACGCCTCTTGGTGTCTTGCTGCTGTTAGAAGGGTCAAACCTTAAAAAAACAGAGACCACAGTTGAATGACAGTACTTTACTCTACTAGGCATGATGTTACACATACATTCACTGCTTTTTAGACACACAACCACATCATGAATCTGAAGAGTTCGTACCGCTCCTCAGTTCGTCGGCTGCTCCTCTCGTAGGATGATTGTGGCGGAGACGGAGAGCGTCTCCTCCGACGCTCTGAGCTTCGTGGAGTTTTGTCAGATACTCGTTCTCGATCTCGATCCCGATCCCGATCCCGATCTCTGTCTCTGTCCCGGTCTCTGTCCCTGTCCCAGTCACGGTCCCGGTCCCTGTCTCTGTCATACTCCCGGTCCCTGTCACGATCCCTCTCTTTCTCTCGTTCCCTTTCGCGTTCTCGGCTGCTAGAAGTGGTGCGAGGTGTCAAAGCTGTGTCGCGATCTCGACTGCGATCTGCCAGAAAAAGTAATTGTTAAAAACCTTACAAAAAAAATTCCAAACCAAAAATGAGCTTTGGAGTAGCCTTACCACTCGCTTCCTTTTCCACCTGACTTTTCTTTGGTATCCTGTACACCTCCTGAAAGGACAAGTGCAGGTTTGATTACAGAAAACAACAACATGACACAGTGATACTCTACATTTTGGTGCATGATAGCCTTTATAAGCGACTGTATTTGAACGCACCTTCAGATCCTTCCAGCTATCCAGAAGCCTGGCAGCCATGCCACTAATGTCCATAACACTGAGCGGGGCCTCCTGACTCCTCTCACTCTCTACATCTGAGACACCCTCCTCTTCATCCTGGGAAGGAGTTCCTATCACTGAAGGGTCCACAGGGGTTGCTGTGACTTCGGAGGGCACAGTGGTCTCTGAGGTCACAGAGCTTGGGGGAGCTTCAGCAGTAGACTCACCAGGGTGCGGCTCACTAACAGGAGGAGGTTTCTCAGCCTCTTGTGCCTCTGCCTGCACCTCCATATTCTCTGAAGGCTGCTCGGGTGGATGATCAGCAACGTCTGTTTGGTCGGACTGATTCTCTGGCTCTTCGACTTTAACAGTGGGCTGCTCTTCTTCCATTTCAGCCTTTTCTGTCACGTCCTGGCTGTTCTGCTTCTCAGCACTCTCCGGTTCTTCACTAGGCTCCTTTGGCCCCTCAGCTTCATCTGTCTGACCCTCCTGTGTGTCATCTTTTACCTCTGTTTCCTCTTTCATCTCAACATCTTTACTTTCCACATCCAACTCAGTTTTATCTTTCACCTCCTCAGTCTGAGGTTGGAGTTGACTGCTTGAGCTCAGCCCTGCCTCTTCCTGTTTCTCTTCTACCATCTCTTTCACAGACTCCTCTGCTGATTCTTTTGGTGGATCTGCAGCTTCACTCGGTGGTTCTGCTTTCAACTGCTTTACATCAGGAAGTCCTGCCTGTGAGTTTTCATCTTCTTCCTCATCATCCTCATCCTCCTCTTCCTCCTTCCCATCAGATGCTTTGCTGGCATCAGAGAGAGCGCTGTCCAGACTGTTCTCACTGATGATTTTAAGGCGTCTGTACACAGCAGGTTTGGAGGCGTCACCATCCAATTCTTGCCCCAGTTTGGTGGAGGAGCCATCAGGAGTGTTGAGGGGTGTTTGGGCACGGGAGGTGTTCTCACTGGAGTAGCCGTCCATCTCAGTCTGCTGGGGGAGAGTTTTTGTCTGGGCCCAACGCTGAATCAAGGTCAGGACTCTGCTCTCCTCCAACATGTTCTTAGTGGAGATGGGCAGCACAGCCAGGGTCTTCATGATCTGCAAACCAAATACATAATTTGTGATCACACAGTATGTGGCTGTGTATAATACTACAATAATTAAAAAAAACTACTACAAAACCATATCAGAGGCATATCTCACCTCTAACTGCAGTTTGATGTTATTAGCACTGTTGCCTTTTGCTTCAGACAGCTCTGCCATGAAGATCCATAACAAAGACAATCCATGATGGTCTAGGAACTGTTTGAGGCAGGATGGATTCTGAGTATCCTGTAAAACACAAACATATTACAGACTGGAAAAGATAATAACATATATAAACACCATAAACAATGCATCAACTACTCAGACCCTACTTGTATGAGCTTGAGACAGATGAGTTTCTGCTCCATGGTTTCCACTCGGACCATTAGTCTGCACAGAGACACCACCTGTTTCTCATCATACAGCCCTTCTCCATTCTCCAGTAGTGCCTCCAGCTCCTCATCAACCTGTGGAAGCACAAGATGAGGTCATATTCAACAAAAGCTTCAATTTGTCTTGGGCCATAGTGAAAATACAGTGTGGTATGTATTCATAAAGTACAATTTATTGATAAAACATTATATGCAAAGGATTCAGCCATTTAATTGAACAACTTATTGATTTATTATATCATTCATAAAAACACAATTTAAAAATCTCATGTCCAGCTTGTGCTTATATGAAAACATAATTGCATATTTGAAATGGGCATTATTTTTGACATCATCTGTATTTAAACTGTTGAATTTAAAAATAGGATTTGTCATTTTATAAGAATTGTGTACAAATCTGAGAAAACTGCTGCTGTATTAAACTATGTAGCTAAATTTATACTTTTCTACAGATTAATTATTTTCAGACGCATTGCAAAGAGATGACAGGAAGACATTCAAATATGACTGAGGGAACTGACCGTGGTGAGAGCACTCTTTCGACTGCGGTCTTTCTTCATCTTCCCTCCAGCTGCTCGAACACTAACTCTGTTCTCCCCACCCAGGAAGCCTCTGCAGCTGGGTGCTCCACAGAAGCATTTCTGTGCTTCTTTCCTGCAGGGTGAAATAAAACAAAAATGAAGTCGCCATGGCTAAACCATTAGTTAAAAATGTTAGCCACCAACTCTATAGTATACGTAAGGTGTCTACACACCTGCAGCAAAAGCATAGACAACACAAAAATAACTGTAAAGAAACTGTACCCATATCTCTGAAATTGGTAATCAAATGTCAGCTCAGTTCCTGCAGTCACAGCTTTGGTGGTGAAGAACCCAACTCGGAGCTGGCCGTTGACAGTCCACTGAAATGAAATCAAACAAAACATCATCAAGTGAATCAGCTTTAAATAAGAGAATCTGAATGAGTATACTGAACCGCTTTCTTTTGACATTGTACCTTCTGGGTCTCACAGTTAGGCTCGCAGCTGTGGTTCATGAACCGAGAGCAATTACCCTTCAGTGTTGCATCGATGATCTAATAAGACATAATACATTTTCAGTTACTTGAAACGAAACATTAAGAGATAATGGTTTACATTATTACATATTAATTTCAATGTGTTTATATGTATATATCTCATCACCTACCTCATTATTCTTCAAAGACATGAAGTAGTAGTGGATGTTCTTATTGCGAGCATATTCTTTCACCCTTGTTTTAAACTCTTTATGGTCCAACACCTCCCCACAGTACTCCAGCACAAAGGTGTTTCTAAGACAGCAATAAAAACAAAAACAAAGATTTTTTTTCAGCCCCAACACCATTACATTTTCACCAGTGTTCTCACAATATGAATGACACCATCATCACAAGATAGATAATGTCCTATAAAGCTTCTTAACTTACTACTCTTACGATGTAGCCTAATGCAGTCCTATACAGAACGTTCTGCCATAATAACTAATACATTTGTTACCCTTTGAATGTTATCGGCTACAAAAACACTGCAATAAGAGGCTTACGAAGCCAAGTCTTTTGCTGCCCGTAGTCCCCAGCCTTTGTCTTCAGTCAGGATAACGTCAAAGTCTGCATGTTGTTTCATCTGAAAGCGGCGATTAGAGCAGTAAGCTCCATTCAGGCACCGTGAAGAGCTGTGGAAAAAGGTCAAGACAAAGATGTTACTAGATGTAAACAACATAATATAAAGTGAGTCTTGTCCATCTTTTATTAGACATTGCCAATGTTACTGTTTAACAACTAATATTTTTGTCACTGTAGCAAAAAATGATAAAATGGAATGTGATCAGTATTTGTCTAAACCTTCCTGCGTTTGATACTAAGGATTTCCACATTTTCTAAATCTAACAACCTTGGAAAAGGATTCATTTGAAAAGCTGAGTTCTTCCATGTTGTGCAACATTTTTATCAACAATAATTAACTTACCACTCAATCATCAGCAGCCTGTTTAAACAGTCTTCTCCGCATGCCAACACGCCTCTTGAACGGTCCTCTCTGGGCAGTACTGGGCACTCACACTGCATCCTCTTGATATCTCGATGAGATTTGCTTTTCTTTCTACAAAAAAACATTTAAAAACTTTCAAAGCTCAAGCCTTACAGAATTTAAATATTTCTTTTACAAATCATCAAAATTTGATTGACCAATCAAGCTGGAGATCCCCTTACCTCTCAGTCAGGTACAAGTTCTCTTCAATAAGGTCAAAGTAAGGGGGCATCTTCTTTGACTTTGCAAATTCTTTCCATTTACTGGCATCTTGAAAGTCCCGCAGAGTGAGTGATCGACTGTGCAGCTCAGCTTTTGCAACAGGTTCCTTAGAGACATCAGACTCTCCTTGGCGCTCCCTTTTGCCTGCAGGCCCAGCCTCTGCCTCATTGTCTGAATCTGACTCAATCTCTGGACGTCTTTTCTTGGGAGGGCCCCTGCCTCTGTGGGGTCTAAAACTGTCCTCTCTTGGAGGATCAGGTACAGCAGAGCCCCTGCTATTGCTGCTAATTTCATGACCTTGCACAAAGCTGGATGACCCTGGAGTGTTTGTTCCGCCGCATTCAAGGGCTGTTTTAGTAAGACTTGACAATTTATCTCCACTGAAGTCATCGTGGTCATTGGTGAGAGAGTCCGGATGGATTTCGCCAGAAGGCTCTTGATAATGTTCATGTGTGTGGAGATAGGGTTTTCTGCTGGTCTGCATGTTTGGGAATTGGTGAATGGAGGAGGCCATACTCTGTCTGTGCTCTAGCTCCTTGGAAAAGGTTCCCATCAGTTTAGTGTTTAACTGTGGCCCGTGGCTGCTATCAGGCTGCTGGTACGTACTACTGGGCTGTTCTGATTGGGAAAATTCCCAACCGAGGCTGAACCCATGCTTGTTATTGACATTGTCACCATGGGAGAAATTGCCATGTTGGTAATGCAAGTACATCCGATCACCTATGCTACTTAAATCATGTTGTTTGTGCCCTTCTTCACACTGTCTGGAATTATCATGCATGTGGGTGGAATCAGTGGCACTTCCATGGGCACTGATATGACCAGCTATGTAAGGCTGGGCATTGATGGAGTTGGAACCCTCTGAGTGACTAGTGCTATCAATCATATTACTCTGGGATTGACACAAGACACTGCTACCAAATGAATCACTCAAAGCAGTCTTTGATGTGAGTTGTCTTTGTCTTGGGCTGACTTGGTTTGGGACAGTCACATCACTGTGCACTTCTGGAATATGTCTCGGACTGCATGGGGAAGCTCCCATGTCCTCTGAACCAATCGTTAGGGAAGAATTCTTTGGCACCACTACCACAGAGTGCAACTGTTTGATCGCTTCGCCACAATCAGAATCATACTCCGAGTTGTCACTATCACTGGCCTCACTCTGACCTCTTAAAGCATCCTGGTTAAGAGATGCTCTTTTACTACTCAGTTTGCTCTTATGAGCACTGTCCTTGGATTTGTTTTCATAATTATCACCATTCCAGCTCTGTGTATTTGTTGGTAAGTTGATTTGCAGCGGATCATTTCTGTGCAGAAGCTCATCTGTGTTTGGTTTTTGAGAAGCAGTCAGTTTTAAGTCACAGTGGTCGATGCTGGTGCTAGCTTGCGAAGGCTCACTTTGGTCTTTGTATTTATAGGTCATGGACATGCTGTCTGAGCCGACTTCCTGCGTAGAGATCTCAGTCTGGTTTAACAGTTTGGAATGTGTTACAGTTTCTTGTTGAGTCTTGTCTTTAATGTCAGAGTCTTGTTGGCTACTGTCTTTAGAAAACTCTATTTTTTTGACAGAGATCACTTTTTTGACAGTAGGCTTAATCTCGACACAAACTGCCCTCTGTGGATTATCACTCTCTACATTGTCCTGCCCAACAATATCCCACCGGGACTTTCTGGTACCACAGCTGCTCTTTCTAACAGTATCCATATTTTGCTGTCCTTGCACGAGCTGATTCTCAGATACAGGACATGAAGAATCAGAACTGAACGGCACAATTGTGTCAGACTGCTTGTCAGGTGTCAAAACTTTACTCAACTCAGCAAAGTCTGTTTTAGTGTTTTGTTGGACAACATGTGTGATAGGTCCATCTGCTGTATCAAGTAAGGACCTTGGCTCAAGTGAGCAGTCGAAAACATTCTCTTCCTGGCTGCACATAATATCACTACTAATGCATGAATTCACAACAGCTGCATTTGAGTTCACTTGTGGTTGGTAAATAAGGCTAGCCTTCACATTGGATGAGTTTTCAAGGGCGACATGATCTACATGCTTTAGGCATTCATTTGAAGTTGTAGCTGAGGCTTTTAGATTTTCAATTTCAAGACACGATTTTGTTTCTTTCTCTGTTCTGGATGACAGGTCCTGCCAATTCTTAGTGCACAAGGCCATCTCATTAACGTCCTGATTACTGTGTTCAATTCCAACGGGCTGCGAATCAGGTTTTTCTCTTTCACTATGCAGACATAATTCTGTAGTGGGTGCGTATAATGGTGCTTTGCTAGGACTGTGAAATATGTCATTTGATTGTCTATCATGTCCAGCAGATTTCACAGAAGATCTAGAAGGGGTCATCTGTTTTGACTCTGGCCTACTTGTTTGTTTTTGTGAGTTTAGGCAGCTATCCAAGAAGCCAGAACTTCTGTCAGAGGGCTGCGATTTTCCTTTATGATCTGCCTCAGAGTCACTGGAACTGCTTTTTTGGCGTTTTTCATACGTTTGACAGTGGGTATGACTACTGGAAGAGGAAGATTTGTTGTTGATGTCTGACTTGTGATGGCTGCCAGATTTACGGTAATTGGAATCCAGATCAGGAGAGCACCTGCGCTGAGAATCAGAGTCTGATGATCGCTTTGAAGTCCTTTCATACTTTGATGACTGTGTTCTTTTATCCAACTCAGAAGAATGAGGGGAATCTACAGATTTAGAGGCCTTCTCAGATTTGGAGTAGGAAGATGATTTTGACTCTCTATGAGAGCTTGAGTGGTTGGAGGACCTACTGGTGTCATTTGTCCTTGTCCTCGTCTTCCTATGGTCATCTTCAGAGTCAGAACTGTCCCGAGTTCTGTCAGTGCGAGAACGAGAACGTCTTCTCTCTCTACGTGGAGAACTCCTGTGTGATCTCCGATCAGATTCATGATAGTATGACCTTTCAGAGCGGGATCCTCTGTCACCTCTGGATCTCTCTGATCTGGAGTGAGATGAACTTGTTCGAGATCCTCTTGATCTAGACCGTGATCTAGTCCTGGACCTCCTTCGATCCTTGTCTGATCGAGATGAACGTGAGGATGGGTGTCTAGAATCACGGTCTGATTTGGAGTAACTGGACGATCTTTCATGATTCTCTGACCGCTTAGAGGAACTTTTTTCCCTTTCCTCCCCATGTGAACCAGAGGAAGACTTTTTTACCTCTTTACTTCTGTTGTCAGAGTTTGTTTTACTTTTGGAATCAACTGATTTACGACTGGAAGACATCTGAGCTGAATCTCCATCAGATTCAGAGCCAGGATGAGCGCTATCTTTCCTTTTGTATTCCTTATTATCTTGCTCAGTACTGCTGGAACTCTCTCCATCTTTTCCTGAGAAAGCAGTTGTCTTCTTGAGGCTAGAGGTTTCAATGTGAACGTTTTCAAGGGGGTTGACACTGATGACATTCTGAGGCGGGGGTGCTGGGAATTCAGCTTCACTCTTACTTGTTGACTTCTGCAAATCCTGCAGCTCAGGGGTGTGCAGCTCTTCTGGTGTAACAGACGTTGGTTTCTCTTCAGTTACAGAAACATTGAGAATTTGTTTCTTGAAATGCATCTTTGCTAAGTCAGTTTTTAGTTTAGCGGCTGAGGAAACTGGTGTTTGAGAAGGTGTCTCTACTAACGACGTTGGCACCAAGGATGTCGGCTTTTGCTCAGTTTTGCTGTCTGTACTCTTCCCTGCTTTGTCCGAGGTTGACTGTGACAAGGCAGCATGAGGTTCAGCAACAGATTTATCAGGACTGGCAGGGATGAAAAATGGGCTTTGCAGTGGCTTCTTTGTCTGTGCGAAGCTGAAGGACACTTTCTGACGACCCTGATCCTCGAGGTTGACCTTCATCTTGGTCCCTTTAGGTAAGAGATGGTTGGACAGTATGACTCTGGGGGACAGGCTTTTGATTAGAGCTGCCTTGGATAGACCCTCCACCTTCACCTACAATAAAAGAAAAGCCACACATAAACATGTCGCCCAGCTTTTCTGAAAATGTCATTATCATAAAAAAGGTTGATAAAATGTTGAAAATTGAGCAATTATTTACACTCATTTGGTCAACTTACCGATGCACCACTCCCTTCCTCTCTGTGGTTACATAAGAGCATGATGGGAACATAAAAGAAAGGAAAGGACATTGAATTTGCATTGCCTATGTAGCACAACATACAAAAACTTTAAGATGATCAGCAAGGATAAAAGCCAGAAGACCAAAATTCTCAAGGTAGCCTTGCAGGACGTGAACATGTATCTTAACATGTTCTCAGTGCTAATGGCAAATGATGTCAAAGCACAACATCTGTCCCACAGTCTGAAACAGTGATATGTGCACACATTTCACTGCCTGTTCTTTAACTTTCCCAAATTTTGAAGTGCAAGCAGGATGTTGTACTAAGTATTAGCATAAATGTTATTTGTGTCTAAGGAAGTAAAAATACACATATGTAGAAAGCATTTTTACATGTCATAAATTCTTTTGTTTTTTTTTTACTTTAAAGTAGTAGTAGTATTACTGACATGCGACAAAACTCGTGGGATAGATTCCAACCCAGGGCAGCCACATGACAGTATGTGTTTAGGCTACATGCTCAACTTGGTGCAGTGACAAATAGACAGTGACAGTAGGAAGTAATGGATTTGAATGGCAGATAAATTACTGGAAATGCTCCTGAGACTCTCAGGTTCACTGACCTATAGATGTCACATATACTGGACTTCCCCAAACTTTTACATTGAGAATGGACCACGGGGATACCTGAAAGAAGGGGTAGGTGGTCATAATAACCTGAAAACAAAATATACTCCATGAAAATATATAAATATTGTCGTATTTTTATTTTAAGTTACATAACTGCTTAGCAGAGAAACCTTGAGAACAAGTGCTTAATGTCTCTGTTGTAGATGATGGAACAGAAGAGAAGGTTGAGTTCTTGATATTGAATGCACCAAATATATCTAATTAACAGCAGCAAAAGATGGTTTTCCAGTTACTTTGCTATACATAGAATAATAAGTGCAATTTCATGTTTAAAAGTTTTGAGGAAATGGACACTTGTTTGGCAAAAGGCACTTTGTCTTGATTGCCCAATTCAAAGATGGTTGAACGCAGAACATCAATGTTACATTCTACAATAATATAAAAAATGTAAATTATAAATACAACTTTACTTAAATATGGTTCCTGTTTAAGTACCAAATGTTTACCAGGGAGCAAAATTTTCCTCAGGATTTTACCCACCATAACCACTGTGGAGCTGGGATACCATCTTCTAATTCTCCAAAGTATGACACCAAACTCAACATATATCGATTGTTTAACAGCAATGGAAGAAGTACTTTTTATGTTTAATATGCATTCCCTTGGTGAAAAAATGTCAAATACTCTAAGTATACTTACAAAAAAGGGCATACATAATGCCAACAGGAAGGACAGAATGGATATTTAACCCCAGGGCCTTTTACTACTGACAATTGGTGACTAAGGATTTATCTGGCAGTTTTCCATTGCCTAACTCATAACATAAACTAACTACTCAAACAGTTTAATTTTTCTATTATCAGGTCACTGCCAATAACATTTTAAAGTGTTTTATTACTCTTAAAAAGAACCCTGAATTGACACTGTGTAAGTACAATAATGATATAATCCACATGAGTTAAACACTTTTGTGTGTGTCAGTTTCATTGAATTTCTAACTGTAACAAAGCCCCTAGTTCACATTATATAGCTTGACATTGCTCAACTAGCAACTGGTGATCCCAAAGAGCTGAGCCACGAATCACAATATAAAACAAACAGAAATGTGTAAAACATGTAAAAAGACCGAGTATGAGAGGCTTTTTGTTCTCCTTTTTGTTCTATTAAAATGTGTGTGTTTTCCTTGGGGTAGGCTTGATATGGGTGCTGGGCAACAACTGGGTCATTCATTCCTTTAGGATTTAATTTTTCTTTTTTCTCTGTGACCTTCAAAATGAGACACTTCTGCAGTGACATTCAGTTACATAGAAAGAGCTGCAACAAGCAGATTGATTACTGAACCTGCTAGACCAAAACCCTTATCCTCTTTGCATAACATAGGATGTGATGCATAAGTCTTTCATGTTTCAAGCTAATAAAAAAAATACATCATACAAGCAATAAATATGAAACACCATGCACTGATTTTATCTATCATTCAAGTGGGGTAACATAAAAAGTAATGAAATAATTTATTTTTGCACCATTATATAATAATAACTATGTGCCATTCTGGTATGTCTGATATGACATTATGTCCAAATAAGACTATTAAACTGCATATCTTGGCTTAGACTTTCTACCTTTAGTATCTTGTGTCACTGGCACTAATTAATTGCCTGCACAAAACACACCATCCAGACTTGGGCAGTCAAAATAAATTCACAAAAAAAAGAAAAGAAACACAGGTGGAAGTATATTAAGATGTGTTATCAGATTTCTAAATTTCAAGAGAAAACTAGATCAAACTGTTTTGTTTTTAAATGAGGGTATAGTATTTTAAATTGTCATATAGCTGTCCAGATATAAATAATAACAGGGCCATGGGTGTAGGATGACCTTGATGTCACAATGTTTTAACAGTAAAGAGAGCCAGAAACTATTCCATAGTCAAAACACAACAAGTTGGTAATCAAATGATAATTTGTGATGTGTAATACCTGATCTCTGACTTGAGCAGAGTGTCCATTGAGAAAGTGGTCGAGGATTACTAGGCCTGAAGAGGCTGCTGGCCGAGAATAGTCCAAATCAAAGAAATGAGCCCTCCACAGTGACGCCACACCTGACAAAAAGAAACACAGGATTTTATGAAACCAGATCATTTCATCCAGAGCAGCTTTTAGCTACTCCACCAGGGATTGTTATAGTATTGGCAACACGAACATCAGAGGGAAGTTCTTACAAATGTAGTAATACAACTGTTCACATGACACAATAATTACACTGTTTCACTCTATTTTTCAGAGCTGTGTAAAACACATTGTATATACAGTATGTTCAATATGCGTTGGAAAAAACTTAGGCTCCTCTCATCCAATGGACCGTTTAGTAGTAACGACTTTTGCCTCTCTTCCTGAGATCTCTGTTATCTATCGATGCAATGTGGCAGTATGGCTTTATTTGGTTATCTGCTATCAGACAAACATTTCCCCCCTTTTTCTGCTTGACGGGTTGTTAGTTTCTACTGCTGTTTCTGTAGCTCAGTAAGCAGATGAAAGGTTTCATTCACCCGTGGTTTCAAAATAGGAGTATCATGGTCGGAGATAGATGAAAAACACGGACGGATGCAGGGGGGGGGCAGAGAAAATGCTGCTCAGTAGTAGACATATCCAGACCAAGCAAATTGCCCATAGAAAACCAAAGGCTGTTTGTAGAATGACTATATTCGACACTTTTATAAAAACAAACCATGGCTGGTTTGAAGCAAAATGGGGAAACTAACTACAGCATGGCCTATGCGGGAGGAGTGGATGCAGCCAAAACATGGCCTTTAAAAGGATGTCTCTACCCACTGTGAAAACGAACAGAGCATATGTTGCAAAGCTACCGATTTAGTTAAATATTTCTTTATCAAACAGGCGTTGTACACCACATGTGTGAGGACTGAGTAGAAAGAAAATACTGCGTTAACTTAGCTGTTGCACTGAGGCGCTAGTTTATTGAAAATATCACAGCTAGCTGAGCTAACTGGGGTAAGCTAGCAAAGAGAGCTTTCGTGGGCCATCTTAAAAGACAGCGTACATATACTGTACCGTGGTAATGTTGACGGACAAATCATTCTATACCTGGAAATGTGATAAGTGTAATGTTTAACGTGCTTCTCGACTGCACGACTCACGTAAACAATCCCATTTACTTGTGTAAATGAAGGAAGCTAGCCGAGGAAGTCTGCTAGCACGAGCAGCTAACGCTAGCCCTGCAAGTAGCAGCAAGTCAAGCTAACGTGACTCTTCTAAACTAGTTTTAACCGCCGGTCTCTGACCAGCAACTCGAGTAAGTTACACTAGTTAAGGGTTTCTCGACAATGTGAGTTCGTTACTTTTCTAATTTTATGAAAAAAGTGTAGAGAGTTCGTTGTACATTTCCATTCCAGGGATACAATGGAGCCGTGTGTACTGGTGTGTGTGTACCCGGCTTTACTAGCATGCTAGCGAATAGTGTTTTGTTTTGTAGTTAGATTGTTTCACCAGAATCAACATAACCTCGATTAAACACCGCTGGTTCGGATGATACTCACTTTACAAAGTGTTTAAGGTCACAAGGATCCCCCATCTTCGAAATCACCGGTGATCGTCCTGTGAAAAAACATCAAGCAGCAATGTATGCCGACGTCAAATCCATACGGGGCTGTCGGAAATGATCGTCGGCTCAGTGGCTCCGCTGCTGCTGCGACCCAGCTTCAGCATGGCTGATGTTGGTGCTCACATAGTTAACCAACAGTTGGAGGTGAGATCAAAACAAACCAAAAAAAGAAGAAGCCCCGCAAAGTGACCTAATGTGGCCTATCCGTGAATACAAGACTGACAATGTAATTCGCCTGAAGGATCTTGATCATGTTTTGGGGATAGCTACCTTTTGTGCCACACACTGATACTCACAGTGTCTCTCTGGCTGTGGCCAACATCACATGACGTGGGGAAACACAGCTGGCGCGAACCCTGGAGCGCACTGCGGGTCAGACTTGTTTCACGTAAACTAAGACACAAACTAAAAGCTTCACTGTCCTGTTAGAAAACAACTGGTGGAGACTGGAGGGGAGCAATGACATCACAACGTGACCCAGTGAGCAGAAAAACTCAACAACTCTATACTATGACCACTTCGGATACATATATATTAATAAAAAAAATAGCACCAGCACGTGGTTAATTACCAAACAGCAACTTTCACTTGCTGCTGTGAAAACACGCGCCTGTCATGTAGTAATAATCTCTCAGTCTTGATAGACATTGATGTTCTCATGAAAGTTAATGTGATGATATCAGGGCACAAAGGAGAAGAGATATCTAAACAAATGGTGCGAGGACCAGAGCTCAGTGAAACCAGCGGGTGCTAAATTGGACTTTGATTCGATATTGTTACAAAATCCCCAACGCTTTCAGCTTGAGAAATATATAAATCTAGAGCATACACTCAATTCAAAACTGTGTGTGGTAGTGAATAAAGAGAGTGTCAGATGGATGTCACTTGAAAATGTGGTAATAAGATGTAGTAGCTTCAATACAGAAAAAAAGAAGGTCGTGATGGTAAAATGGAAAGGGACTTGAATATTAAGTGTCTTTTGGAAATGGGGAGTTAAACAATTACAGGTGATGCCGGATTCATTAAAAATATTTCCATAAAACGACTTTAATATCGCAAATAACCTCGTCATAGGGTCTTGTCGTTACACATGTTAGTCCAGTAGGTGGCAGCATGCACCCTTGGTGTACAGCTGCCTGCCGTTTGGAGGAGGAGGAGGAGAAGAAGAAGCAGTAACCCATGCACCCTGACCCGGGAGCAGCTCCAAACCGATCTTAACTGACTGTATCTGCTTATCTTGATTTTACACGAGCGTGTGCTTGCTATTTCTGTAAGTTTTAGGTAGTTAGGCACCCACACTGTTGCGTTATTCATAAAGAGTACGTTATTGTCGCCGGTCAGTATTCAGCTAACTCTAATGCTACAGGCCCCGCAGCTGCCTACAAAGCTAAGGTTAGCTCAGTGCGACATATTGACGCGCTCGGTTTGGACGGTAAAGGCGTCTGCGGTGCTATCTACACACCTATTAATCCGTGTTAGTAAAGTTAAATCTCACACACTTTTACGGTAACTTCAGTTTGGGTATTTTCTGTCAGCTAGTGCAAATTAAGTTTGCGGTTGGCGATGTAATGCTAACCCACTTTCGGGCACAGCGCTAATAATGGTGACACCGTTGCGGTCTTCTGGTCGTGTGCTTTGTGTTAGCCACACTTTGGTTCATTGCGTTTGTATTTTAAAGTAGTCGTGGTTGATTTAACTGCGTGGTTGGTTAAGCAACTAGTCATTGTCCTGATTTGATAACTGATAACTGTTTTTCCTCAGTGAGGATGGGTTTGATATTCAGGCTGACCGTTTGCTTTCACTGTATTGTTTGATGGCCGTGGTAAAGTGATTGGGTACAAAGCTGCCTGTCTCATAACAATTGTATGTAAGTGAGTGGTTTTGCCATAGACCAGGGGTGCCCAATCCTGGTCCCCGAGGGTGCTATCCTGCATGTTTTAGATGTGTCCTTCTTTAAACACACCTGATTCAAATGTTCAGCTCATCACCAAGCTCTGCAGAAGCCTGATAACCATCCTGATCATTTGAATCAGGTGTGTTGGAAGAGGGACACATCTAAAACATGCAGGATAGCGGCCCTCGAGGACCAGCATTGGGCACCCCTGCCATAGACTGTATATAGAAATGGACAAAGCAAGTGTGACATCACCCGTTGGTTTGTGGACTTCCGCCTTAAAGCCAGGAGATTGGCATTTGAATGCTGCACTGTTGGTTGTTTGGCGCAGAAGTGGACTGTATATATTTATGACAAATGGAGTGAGGAGGCAAGTTTAATCCTTGAACCCAAGATCACTGCCCACTGTGTATCAGACTCGACTTCAGCGCTGCTCTCATTGGAGACCAGACTTGTTGATCTAGCTAAGCATGTCCCTAAAACTTCCTCTTTTTGATGCCTAATATCTACTTAATTATGTTGTTTATTTTTTACCTACGTGAACCACTAGGTCACTGATAACAAAAAGTAACTATAGCTAATGACGTCAGAATGAATTGTGGAAACAAAAATATTGACCAAGTAGTTCATGATTGAAAATGCAGGTTTTTTAATCCAAGTTTTTCCAGAGCCAGCCTCCAGTGGATCCAGTGCATCAGGTGTATTACACTTGTGTCACTTCCATGTTGGGCTCAATTGCATTGTCCGTTTCTATGTACACTCTATAGGTTTTACAATCACTCAAAACTCAGGTCTTCTGTTGTCTGGTCATGGTGGACCTCAGTCTCTGGAATGAACAGACTGTGATTGTGGTGTTGCCAAAAGATGCAGTACACAATGAAGAGTTTTTTCTGACATGGATGCAACATTTTGGAGTCACTGGCGGAGTTAGAGCAATCAAGTGGAGGAACCTTTAATGGGGATGATTTGGTGCTTTTTTTCCCACCAGAAATGTGATGTCCCTCAAGGAACAGAGGAGGAGCTGTCCAGCCAGAACTACTTGGAGACAGCAAATCCATCTTGCAGTTCAACACAGAACTGCACAAAAGGAATGTGAATGTCCACTATGGAATAGGTTTCAACATAAAAGAGGAGCATTTGTTTAGTCAGTTTTGACTGTCTTGGTGTTTGGTGAGACAGTATTTCTTGTTCAGTGGTTTAAATGTAAAGCATGGTGCTTTTTAAGCCTGTGGTTTCTTGGTTGAATATTTAAGGCTGGATCATATCTGGTGCCGATAAGACATATTAATGGATTGTATTTTTTACATTGTGCTAACAGTGACAAGGTTTGTGCTACGTTGCAACCGTCTACTGGATGGAGTACTGTCTTTTTCAAGTCTGCTTTCCAGGACTGGATTTATGCTGGATCATCGGGATGGCTCCGTTCTGAAGTTTCCTTTATTTGATCACATCAATGGTTAATCAAGTGGAAATTCTTGGGGGTGAATCTTTAAATGGACTTTTTGACCGACCATTGTGACGTGCAGCACCTGAATGCACTATGCTGAGTCCTCTGGATTCTCATCTTCTGGGACATGATATGTGTGCAGTTTATCATCCTTCAGCCCATGCCATTTTCAGAACCAACCATGTTGGTTCTATGTTTTTTAACCCAGCACCTGCTGCATTTTTTTATGTTCTGTTGCATATCGTGCATTGGTATTTTGGAAAATACCTGCATCATGATGATGAAGCAAGGATTCTTGTGTGGAGTTTGAGGGAATAGATGGTTAAATCCAGCTTTGGTTGTGAGCTGGGATTTGGTTCATATATTTAGATCCAACATCTAGTTGTCACTTCAACACAAAGGACGGATGTCTTAAGTTTATGTTGTATGTTGAGGCTTTTCAGGCTTTGTCGATTGTGAGGCATGGTTTGTGATAAATTATTGCTCGTATATGATGTCCATTATTTTGCATTGCTATTCTGGTTGAAATGGTCATATCAGAATTCTAGGAAATTGGCGCAGAGCTAGAGATGCTCTGTGGGCAATAATGTTGTTCTATACCCTTCTTTCTACAGGTGCCGTTGTTTGTGATTCAGCATGGCAGTCGTCATCCGTTTACAGGGACTGAGAGTCACAGCGGGTTCTGAGGATATTCGCAGGTTCTTCACTGGCCTCAAAATTCCAGATGGAGGAGTGCACATAATTGGTGGGGAGCGAGAGGAGGCTTTTATCATCTTTGCTTCAGATGAGGATGCAAGAAGGGCAATGACACGGTCAGGGGGTGTCATCAAAGGTGCACCTGTTGCGTTGCTACTAAGTAGCAAAGCAGAGATGCAGAACGTTCTTGAAAGAAGTACAAAAAACTTGGAAATGGATCAAAAGAGGCGACTTGAGGACAATGCAAGATATGCTCGAAGATCTGTGGACCCGGAGGTGGGCAGGAGATCACATAGCAGATCGGGTTATACCCTTTCCCCCCAGTACCAGAAAGCTTCAAACGCAGATGACACTTTGTGTTTGTTTCTAAAAGGACTGCCTTTCTCTGTGACTGAACAAGAAATCAGTGACTTCTTTAGTGGTTTACATGTTGTTGAAATTGTCCTACTGAAAAATAACTCTGGAGCAAACAATGGAAAAGGTCTTGTGAAATTTGCAACAAGTGAGGATGCGGCGGAAGGCTTGAAAAGGGATAAGCAATACATTGGATCAAGGTATATTGAGCTTTCCACAACAACAGTCAATGATTGGCGAAGGGCTACTGGTAGAACACCAATGACTGTCAACAGGGATGACAACTTTGAAAGGGGGAGGTCACCTGTTCGCAATCAAAGGAATCCAGAATATCGTGTCAGGTCGAGATCACCTGTGGCCCAGAGGCCTGCTGGTGCTTCTGACGATGAGTACTGTGTTTTATTGGAAAATCTGTCCTTTACAATGGATAAAGGGGATATTAAACAGATTTTTCCTAATGCAAAGCTTGATGACGACCAGATCTTGCACTTGCTTGGCAGCGATGGGAGAAGAGCCAGATCTGCTTTTGTACTTTTTAAGAGTCAGCGCGACTATTATGATGCCGTAGATTGTAAAAAAAAGCAGGTTTTCAATCGATGGGTTTACATCCGTCCAATCTCAAGGGAGAACATGATCACTCTTCTGGAATCGCAAAGCATGGCTGCCCAACCACCCGGAAATACTGAAAGGCCACAGGAGAGGTCTCCATCTTACCCAAGTGATCCTTATGACTCTGAGAAAATCTGCGTGTTTGTGCAGGACCTGCCATTCGACGTGCGCAAAGTTGAGATCATTGACTTCTTCCATGGGTTTAATGTCACAGAGGACAAGGTGCGCGTGCTGCATGACCATACAGGTGCTGGGGTTGGAAAGGCTTTGGTTCTTTTTGGGTCTGAGGCAGAGGCAATGAGAGCACTCTCTCTCAATGGACGACGATTTCTTGGGTCAGAAGTTATACTCAAAGCTATTTCACGTTCTCAGATGCAGCAGTTGAGTGTTGAGCCGTCAGTGGTGGAAGAGTCAATGCCAAGAGAGTTTCGGTACTCGGGCAGGAGCAGTGAGGCATCCTATCCCCCCGATGACAGTTTGTATCCTAACTCTAGGTTCCTGCGTGATGATTATATGCCAGTGAGTAATGTGCAGGGCCCCAGCCATGGAGGCTATGATTATGAACCGCCTGCAGTAGGCCCATGTTCTCCACAAGACAGGGGTAATGGATTTGGTGGCAGGTTTGACTCTGGAGTGCATCATTTTGATGGTCCCACCTGTGTACAGTTGCTCAACTTGCCGTTCCAAATCAGAAATGAAGAAATCTATGACTTTTGTTATGGATATCGCATTATACCTGGATCTGTCTCACTGCAGTATGACCAGGGTGGAAAACCAAAAGGCTCTGCCACATTGGTATTTGAATCACGTCAGGAGGCATTAATAGCAATTAGGGAGCTCAGCGGAAGACCAATAGGTCCAAGGAAAATCCAGCTAGTACTTGTGTGAAAGTGACATTGCTTTTTAAAGCACCTAACATGCTGTAGCAGTATATATTGGGATGATGATGAGAAAAGTTTATTTTGAATATGAGCATAAAAAAAAGAAAATTGTACAAACCAAAATAACTCGGTAACAAAAAGAATACAATTACTAATAAAAACATACACATTCACGGAGTGGTGAAAGTGGAAGTTTAAGTCCCACCCGTTTGTTTATTTTTTATCCACTGTTCAGCTTCCCTTTGAACATATAGTAAATGTTGATTGACACATGAATAACTTAAGACAACCAACTGCCTTTCTTTTTTTTTTGCTTCTGAGATGGTGAAAATATTTTTTAATTGCATTTTCTGTGTTGTGATTAGGCAGTGAATATTAGTTGAATTTGGGTTTTGTATATAATAATCACCTTATTTGTGAAATACACAAGATTTGATTTTCTAATTGAAATATTTTGCTTGAATTCAGGTTTGTTATGGCAAGATATAAGTTTCATTTCACTATATGGTTGTTGTACAGTGTTGGTTTTTTTTTTTTTTTTAAATAAACACCTCCTTTTAAATGGTCTCTCTTCATCCTCAGTTATAGTTCAGCTTGCATATATAAAGTGTACTCATGTAGAGTGTACGTTAATTACCAAATACCACAACTATCAAAAGCTTCTAAGTATGATACCTCGAAATCTTTTTCTGTCTGGTTAATGTTATGTTAGGGGAATGCCATATTTGCCTTTTACACAAATCCATCACAGAACAATACTTAAGTTGATAACTCTTAGAATCTATTGAAGAAATTGAGAACACCCTTTCCTTTGATGTAAAGAAATTGATCATCAGCCACAGGTATGTTATTGTTGGAATATTTAAGAAATAAAGATTTAGGTCAAAATTAATGCTGCTTTACTGAATGACTAAAAAACATGTTTAAGATTTGCTGCACATTGGTGACCTTAGCAGCCTATTAAAAACCTATATATATCACTATCATTGTTTGAAAGTGTTTGTGGTGAATTTAGAGCATGTTTCTGCCTAGTTGAAAAAGAGGATGATGTACACTGAAAGATAATTTACAACAAAATAATTGTTTGCTAAATCCCTCCATGGTCTGATTGGGTTGGCACATAAGCACTGTATAGAAAAGTGTTATTACTTTAAAATTTATTGTCGATTTGTTGACAATCAGTTTCAGTGGTGAAAGGTGACAAGGTGCAAATACTTCATTAATGCACTTAAGTATAATTTTCTGCACCTAAGTAAATTTGGGTGTCTGTACTTTTCACCTTTACTTCGTTACATCTAAAAGTAAATAATTCTAATTTTCAACATTTCAACAATTACGTCACACGTTACAGTCACAGTACTGCTTGTTTGTTTATATGTTTTAATACGTAATCAATCCTGAAAGGGAAATCTGTGCACTGAACCAATCAGAGCCAACATATGAAGCTAGATCTGCCTTCGAAGTGTTGACAACTAAATAAACCTTTTAAGGCATCATCAGTTGTCTTTATTAGTTTGCTTTGTTGTGTTTAACTCTGCACCACACCCCTAAAAAATCTGATTCATAGACATGTTTCAAGTGTGAACTCTATCTCAGATTGATAATAACACCATAACTTTTTAAATAACTGATAACAACTTGTTTTCTAGTCTGATTAGCAAAAATACCTGAAGCATTTGTAGTTAAAATGACAATTTTACATCAATCTAAATGTACATGCAGTCTGCTCTTAATGATATGATAGATGCAGCATCCCGGAAGTGCTTGTGCAAAATTTTTTAATACTTTAAATGCATTTTATAGCAAATACTTACTTAAGTTGGAAAATCTGTTGATGTGCACACTGACTTTCACTATAGTGCATATTTGTCTGTTTATTGGTACTTTGAGTACTTTGTTCAGCACTGGTCAGATGTGACGTGTTCCTGTTTTATTTTGAAAGTCAGACAGCAGAGGTCACGGTTCACTATGACTAGCCTGACACCGGTGAGAGGAGCTGGCAGCAAACCACGCTGAGGGACTTTTTTTGTAGAGCTAGAGGTGAATAATTAAACATACTCGATCTAATTTCTAACGTCTAACGATTTCACAACACCTAGCAGCCTGTGAGTATGTGTTATTAAGGTATCGTCACTAACTGCAATGTTGCATTCAGGGACTTCAAACTTTTGCATCATTGTCAAGTTTGCATTTTCCAATAAGTAACGTTAATTTCTTTACTGTCTCGTGCTGTTGGATCAATGTTCAATCACGTTGAGTTCAGTGAGGAGTAACCGTGAATCTTTAGCAGTGATTTGTGAGCGTTAAACCAGCCGCTAACAGCATCGTTAGCCGGTTGCCGTTATCGAGCAGTACTCAGATGTCTGCCATGAAACGGGCTGGAACAGGAATGTTGCATCTGTTTATCAGTTTGATGCAGCATTAAAATAGAGGTTCAAAAAACGGTTTTCATCTGTACGAATAGTGGTAACACCGGATGAATTTATGTGAGTGTAGTTTGCAGTTAATTTGACCCCACTTTAGTGGGTTAAGTTGTATTTGTAACATATAAAAGCTTAGCTAACTGTTGTGTACTACATGCTTTTTGTAGATTCTTATTTATTGTTCCTTCTGTTAAATTATTATTTTCAGGAGGCAGTTAATACATTTTTTTAACCCCTAAATGGGCACATAAATATTTGGGGAGATTAGTTATTCTAGAGTGACCTAAAATTAAAATGAACAAATTTTATGACTTTTTACATTTTTCTATGGATACAAATAGCTGTTTTCCTATTTAGTAGAAATAAATGTTTTCCCCTTTTAATGTAGTTTTTCAATCAACTTTTAAAACACTATAAACTGTTTGTTGTTAATATTTTGTGTGTTCAGTTTAAAAAAAAAAGTGGAAAAATGTTAAGTATTAATCAGTATTAGACATTTTAGAGTGAAATAAAGTGTAAACAATATTTCAGATCCTTCAGTTGAAGCCCGACATTTAAATAATAATTTATATATATTCCCCATATTAAAAATACAAGAGTTCTAAGTACTTCTGATGTGCAGCTTTAACTTTGGCCTATTACAGGAGCTCTAATGGGCTGTAAACTCCTCTTTGGAAAGCACTAAAAATTGTATATTGAAACCAGAATGGAGGTATCGAGGAGAAGAATCGTCCAAAAGCACCTGGAGCCAGCGAGACCCCTGCGCCGCTGCATCCCATTGGGTATTGGTAAGTACGCATAACTGGCCTGCAGATATTAAAGGACCAAAGGTTTCACTTTTCAAATGAGTTTAATATGTTTCACTTTATTATATCACTTTATTTAGAGCCCCAAATAAATGCTGCTCCATGCGCACAGATACTGATGGATCAAGAGGTAAGGGATCCCAAAGAAGACAGTATTTTGGGGTTAATGTTAATGATTAAACTTTTTAAAACAATTTCCTGGAACTTGAAGTGAAGTGGTTATAGCATTTGTTTTATTCGAATTGTTTTATTTTAATAGCAATACTCAGTTTAATGATACAGAATGGGGAAAAAAATCATTGAGCTTTTCAGTTAAATTAACTCAGCAAAATTATGGCGCATTTCCATTACATGGTACCTACTTACATCGCTTCGCCTCAGCTGGCCTTGGTTGTGTTTTCATTACAGAGGATAGTCCCTCCTCCGTGTAGCTGATCATCAGGCAAAAGAGGAGAAAGTTGATGAAGCAATCTTCTGAATTCTACTATTGTAGTGTCACAGAAAGCAGTTTGAAGATTGTTTCACTTGAGAAATTAGTTGATTTAACTTTAAATATGTTGTTAATGTATTAAGTAAGAGCCGGGTTAAAAACTTGCTCTGACTTTTTTGGAGATATGAGCTCTCGCTTCAAACTCCGCCAGCTGTTCCATTGACTGGGCCGTCAGTGATCACATTTTTTTTCAGTAGATGTTTTTAAATATAATTTTAATTTTACATTAAAGCGCTGTTATTGTACATTGAACCAACCTAACCCACATTGTAGAAACTTGTTATTCTGAGTACAACTATGCGGACTGTGTTGGCTTGTGGGTACAAATATTTGCGTGCCGCACAGTGATGACGCAATGACACAGTGACGATTCCGACCAATAAGATTTTAGTACCTGCTAGTACCTGGCCGGGTACTTTTTTTTTTTGGAGCCGCAGGAGAGGAGGTATTAAAAAAGTCGTACCAGATACCAAGTTCCAGATGCTTTTTGCCAATGAAACGCGCCACAAACCGAGGTGAGTCGAGTAGGTACCATACAGTGGAAATGCCTTTAGTCCAATATTTACCTAATTCTGGGTAAAAACACCCCATCATTTTTAATGTCTAATAAGCAATTGTTTTGGACAATATATATTTTTTTTTCAAATGTTTCTCAAAAATGTGTTTAATAGACAAACATTGATATAGAGCAGTTCTACAAGATTGTCAACCTCCATAAGCAGAAGAAAGGTAAGACACAAAATAGTTTTTGAATGACACATGACAACTATTGAGATGTGTGCATTTTCTGTCACCCAGAAACTGGTCATCATTATTGTAACGCTTATGTGTATTTACCTTATTTACAGGCAGAATATCCTACACAAGAGAGTTTTTAATTGGTCTGGCCACTTGTCCTGAGGCCAAGAAGAAGCCGGAATTCTTGCCAGAGCATCCCATAGTCTTAACTGAGGCCGTAAGTCGGGTGTTTGTCAATGAGATTCATGGTGATATTTGTACCAAATGGTCAAAACATAAATAACAGGGCTGTTTGGATGTAATCATCTTTATGCTATCTTAACAGAGAGATCCTGGGCAACTAAGGCTTCATGAAATGAGGTGGGATGGTGGAAAAGAAGAGATGTGAGTTCAATGTTATAATGTAAAGTCAGTTCCTTTGACATTGTAGTAAATTGGACCATCTAGATTTTGATATGAATACTGTGCATATTATTTTTTGAAGGCTAATTAGTAATTTATATTTGTTTATTGCTAGTATTTTACTAGGTTTTTTTTTCTGTGTTTAGGGGAGCAGAAAGTCTTCACTCAACTTGAGAGATTTGCACAGGTCTTACTATTTACTGAAGAGTGTTTGTGTTGTTTGCTTTTTCTTTTCTTTTTTTAAAAAAACCCTTTATTTAACTTAATCCAGCATGTTTGTTATTTTGAACAAGACTGATAACTAGTGGATCCTCTGAGAACCCATGAAAATACTAAAAACGAAAGACTTCATTTGATCAAGTATGAGTGCTGGATTTTTGCTTACATTTTCTGCTGTGTGAGATTTTGTAGTGAAGTGTTCATATGGTGTAAAATAGTTCGAAGCATAAAAAAAGTCATTGAATACTTTTAAACTGTGTTGGCATTGATTCATTTAAAGATAACTGGGGTGGTGACGGTTATAAGAATCATCACCCATCTGTTCTGTGGAGAATCTTTCTGCAACTGTGCAGCTCACAACTTTACATGTATCACGTGATCTCAGCCATACTAAAATTAACCCTTAAATAGTTTTTGCACCTCAGGGGATACAATCACTTGACATGCAGCCAGCCTTACTCTGAGACTAAGGACTATTTTGTACTTTCCACTTTGATGATAAGTCATCCTGTAGAGTACAGTGTCCAAAAATGCATAAAACAAGGAAAATATCTGAGATACATTCTTGTTTTGAAGCCTATACTCTCCTGATAATCTGTAATTTAAAGGTGTGCATCTTATTTATTTATTTATTTTTCAGGTAGTTTCTGTTATGATGGAGTAAAAACCAGAAATAATAACAGCCCTAGAGCGGAAAACTACTCTAGAGGAGGCCAAAATTCTAAATATAAAGCTGGAAAATGAGCATTATAGGTCCTCTCTAACCTGGCTGTACATTCACTATGCAGCGTAGAAAAGGATGGGAAAGTTTACATGTGGCTGGTGAACATACTGGGACCTTTAAGTGCTACAAGCCAGATTTTACCTCAGGAGCTGGAGAAAACAACCCAAATAAGGGTAAATACTCAGATTGTAATGGGAATACAAAAGACTGAGTGCTGCTGTGTGTGTGGGCTGCATGCATAAATACAGCTGTTTGCTAACATGTTTCAAATAAAAAGACTGATGTACTTTAAGAGTACAACATTAAACCCAGCATTCAAGTGTCTGTATGAGCTGATATCCTCTGATTGTGTGGCCTTGTCACATCCCACTTAATGTCGTCAATATAAATCATCTTTCAGGGAAATAAATACTCACTGTACCCTGCATTTTAGAAAGTAAGTGTCAGAAAACACAGTGGTGTGAAATATAGGCACAGTGCTGACTGAATTCTGTACTTCATGAGATGAGTGATGGTTTAATTGTTCTTCATCTTTTTTCAATGTAGCTGAGCACACAGCTGTGGCACATACCAGTAAATTATGGAAAGCATCTCAAGTGTCATGTCTCTCCAGGAACACTAACAACTGGTTTGGATGTAAAAAGAACTGTCTGGTCTTCTTTCAAGCAGTTACATTGAATTTTTAAGATCTATGAGACTAACTCCTGTCTCCTAAATACCAGGAAATTGTCATTAAGGCATTCGTCGCATCCCATCTAGACTGCTGTCATTAATTCTATGCATGCGTCAGTAAACACAACCTTTACAAACTTAAAATAGTTTAAAATGCTGCTGCTGGATTTCATACCAATTGTAATGAATGACAACACACAATCTGAATCTTAGCTTCATTACACCTGTGCATTTTACAATCAGTTTTAGGATTTCACTTTTAAGGCCCCAATGGCACACGCCCCGAGCACATCAGTTGTTATTTAATTCCTTACATGCCTAAGTGTAGCCTAAGATCCTCCAATGTGTCCATCTTGGAGGTTCCTAAAACCAGGGGTGGCACGACCTGTTCGCTCTGGGAGGATTTGAAAGAGAAGATTAAGCAGACTGCTTGTTTTTCCTCTTTCAAAAAAAGCATTTGCACAACTGTGCTTTGTATGTGTGCATTGAAAATTCTGTTGTTGTAACCTGACTCATAGGCAATGATAAAATAGAAAGGAACACAGGTCACCAAAAGAAAAAGTACTGTCTTATGCTCCTAAAGTAAATTAAACTATCAGTAACGGTAATTCTGAAACGTCAGTAACATTATTAGTGTGCACATGGATCTGTGAGGATGATGTGGTGGAGGGTGAGAAGTCTGCTAACCATAGACTGGGGTCTAAAAGTGAGGCCAATGTGGGAGTACAGATAAGTACAATACTCGTGATGGCCAGTAGATGCTGGCTCCAACTGACTAATATTCAAATATTGTCATTTTCAATTATGAAATACTCAGTCAATACTTTTTTTTCCAGATTCAGATATACTTTATTGTCATTTTCCAGAGTAAATGAAACTACCTCTTTTCCACAAGTCATTCTGATGTCACAAGGTAAAGTCCGTTCTTGTGAAATCTGAATGTGTTGTGGAAGTCATTCGACCTTCTCATAAACATTGGATTTAAAGGGTAGACCCACCTCCTCACTGTTTCCTTCATATCCAATTATGGTCACTTCTGGCTCCAAGCAAACAACATATTCAGTGCCAAGCTCCTGACTTTAAAATGCTAGTCCACAAGCCAGCAGGTGACTTCACATTACCTTTCTACATACAGTCTGTAGTACTAACAGAAAGACTCAACCAGACAGAATGGGGCAGATGCTGGACAGAGAGAGGAAACTGGACCTGAATAATCTGTGGATGCTCCAGATCCAGGAGGAAATGACAGCTTCCCTGGCACCTCAAGAGGAAAACATTACTAAGCAGCATTGTTTCACTTGTGCTTTTTTATAAGATTAATTCATAATGTTTTTACAATGTTACTGTTTGTACGTGGACGAACACACTCCTCCTCATCCTCCTCCTCTTCTTCCTCCTCCTCCTCCTCCAAACGCTGTAATGAAGCTACCAGCAGGTATTCGGTAACACGGGGTGTTTCCACAACACACACTAGTGATTGTGGTAATTGCACATCTCTAATTCTGTCACCTCTACGTGACCGTGGCCGTGTCATCCACATCCAATGAGTAAACTACGAGGCTGGCTACGACGCGCCTGACGTCACGTCACTGTGGGCCGGCTCTGCACGTTGCGGGGTCGACGTCAGATGTCCACAGCGATATAAATTTGGCAGAAACGGCAGTCGGAAGAGAAATCTCCCAAAGACAAATACCTATCTCTGTGGTTTGAAGTGTCGCTTTCTGTCTTCGACTGTCCTGTTGGCTGACCGTGAAGGTAAAGATGGAGCCGATTGTTTCCTTATTTATATCTCTGAACGATAAAGTGCGGTGCGTGTGTGTGCGATGCCAGATAAAAAAGTGTCTATGCAGGGCAAAAAAAGTGTCTGAATTATACGACTTCACTAATTGAGAATTTTAATGGTCTCGCGTAACGTCAGTAGCTGTGTAGTTCAGGTGTTGGATGCTGCTGTCGGTTCCTTCACTGACTTATTTTGCTCGCTCACAGCTGGTACTGAAAGATGGATCTGAAGGACAACCAGCGAGGCTCTCCGGGCAGCAGGTGAGGAGGAGCTCCACTCAGGATCATAGTCCTTTCAACACCTTTGTATTGCTCAAAACAAGCCACCAAAACCTCACTGTGGATTATGTTGGGAGGTTAATGTTAAATGAGGAAATGACTGGGTGTGACAGGACATCAGGACATTGATCTTTTTCCTGAAAGTGCTTCAGGCTAAAATAAGGCAGTAGAGACTCTAGTATTCTCATATTTCAAGTTTTCTTTTGTTTTGGTGGCATTTCAAAAACTTAGATGGTTAAACTAAGTATTCACATGGTTGTATGACAAGATTATGGGAGATATATTTATTTTAAGGTTTAGTTGAAGTGACCCTCCCAGTTTTCAGCCCTCAGTTACTCTGTTAATATCAGTTTTATAGCTTAGTTTTTATTTTTGTTGGAAACAGAGCAGAACTTTTAGGTTAGTTTAGAACAGTAACATGAAGGTTTTGATTACACCTTACACAAATGGCCTGTCGCATCACCTTTATCAGATTGGAAATGAATCCCAATCAAAATAATTAATCTTTGTAGAACATAGAATTCTTAGTAGCTTTCATCAGTGTTTATAAATGTGCACTAATGAATAATAAATTGTTTTTTAAAAAAATAGGACAGGAAATTGTGGTTGCTTACTTGTAATTTGTTGCTTTTTTATGTAAAATAAATATTTTATTGTGTAAGAAAAAAGATGAACATACATAAAAAATGTGTTCAGTTTACAATTAAATGATTTCAATCTGCATTTGTAATGCAATTTAGGTTAACTTGAGTAAATAATTCTCTATCAGTTGTGTAAACCTTAGTGCATAGAAATTTAAAGTGGTTGACTTAACATTAAATGAGTTTGTTAAGTTAATTTGGGATGTGTGTTTGTGTCAGGTGAATGTAAACGGTAGAAACATTTGCGTAGACTCGACACTAAAACTTTGCTTAATGAGAGAGTTGGAATTTAGAGTGTATGGCATGTATCTCAGATTTCCTCCACAATTGAATGAATAAAGTGAATCAACGTGTCATTTTAGTCTGTCTTATCGGGGTAGAAGTGACCATTTAATACTTGTCCTTTGTTCCAATTTAAGCCCTGTTCATGTGCACAATCCACACCTGGATAAACTGAAGGATGACATCCTCTACCACTTCAGTCTGGGAACTGCAACTCATGATTTACCAGCTATGTTTGGTGATGTCAAAGTAAGGAATTTTATTAGATAAGTTTGTGAAAAAAAAAGTAACAACATAGTAATGTAACCCCCAGTTTGTTGGTTTGTTGTATTGTAGTTTGTGTGTGTTGGGGGCAGTCCCTGGAGAATGAAATCCTTCATTGAGTACATTGCTGCTGAGCTCCGTATGGAAGACCCCAAATCAGAGTACCCAAATATCTGTGCAGGAACGGACCGTTACGCCATGTACAAAGTTGGCCCAGTACTTTCTGTCAGTGTATGTAAGAACAAAATTCTCAAGATAATATCTTTCTGTCATATTTATTTTGTAGATTTATTCTAATTTATGTGTAATACAAGATAAATGTGTGTGTACTTAATGTGTATGACATGTCTGTGTTTGTTGCAGCATGGGATGGGCATCCCGTCTATTGCCATTATGTTGCATGAGCTAATAAAGCTCCTCCACCATGCACGTTGCACAGATGTTACAATTATACGGATTGGGACATCAGGTGGAATAGGTAAGCACATTTGGTTTTTTTTCTTATGGCAATAATCACATTTTAATGCTTTTAATGCTCATAATAGAGGTAAATGCACAAAGCTGTGGCAGGCAGGTAAAAATCAACTTGAAGTTTACTCGACAAAGTTCACACAGGTTCATAGAGACAAAGCAAAAGAAATCAGATACAAAATGTACTCCAGGTTCCCAGGTAGGGTTCAAACAGAAACACAGATTAGTAGAAAGTAAAGACAAAGTGCACAAAAGCAATTTACCAAAGTGAAACTGGTTTTTATAGGTGGCGTTTATACTGAAGGTTAGCTTTAGTGCAGGAATGATCAAGTTAGTGACAGGGAAAACAGGCAACCAGCACAAACTGCAAAACTGTGGCATTTAAAGACAAATTTATACCGAAAAGCAGAGAAATCCACAAGGTTCAGTTTTTCAATGCCACTATAAGTTCCCCATAATACATCTGATTTGTTGTATGATCATCTGTTGTATTATCAAACAAGACATAGTGCAAATGTTTTCATCAGGATGCAAGATGTCTTGTAGTCCTAAACATAGATCAAAATAAACTACTGAACTTGACTTTTTCAATAGCATATACCTGCCAATTGAGGAAATAAGGCGGTCCCATAGTAGACAACATCAGTGTTCTTCATTTTGTCTACAAGGGTGGCTTTTCTTTTTGTTGCCTTGAGAGAAGAAGACAAGGCCCTTTTTAAAGTAGGGAGCTCCACCTTTAACATTTTTTGGTAATTTGTCCATAAGAACCCAGAACCTTTGGTCCTTAACACAAAATGATAAGGCATTCAAAACAAACCGATTGCACCACAAGGAACACATTTATGAATATCTGTAATGTTACATACAAATTATTACATTGCAATATATTATTATTACAATAATGTATGTCTAATTGGCTGTGCAATGCATTTTACTACAATGCGAGCATACAGTAGGTGTGTGCAGCTGCATGTGAATAGTTTTTTTTGTTATATTTTCTTGTGTGTATTGTTTACCTGTTAACTCTGTAATTGCACCTTTGTGGAGTCCAGGAAAAATGTCTCCATCGGGACAATAAAGTATATCTTATCTTATCATGGATGTCACCAAGTTCACAAATTGTCACATGACTGCACCAGGAAATAAAGGAGATGTAACCTAGGGACTTCATGAGCTGAAGTGAAAAATAAAACTGTATATGGGACTTGCCCAAACATTTAAAGAGCTTGTAGCAGGTATTTATGGGTTAATGGCTTGAAGTGGTCACATTTCCACAGTTGTCTAAAGGAGAAAGAAACTACTGTAAATATAACTCCAACCATTGCTGTTGTTCTGTGTTATATTTTTTTTGACTTAACGTACACATGTATCATTTCTACCACGGTGGTGTTTTGATTCTTGCAACTATATCTTCACAACTTTGACTCACAATCTAATGACAGTCCAGTGTTATGTTTTACCATACACAAATCCATACATTCAGTCTAGAGATTTCTTCATCTCACTTTGCATTTTTGTTTGTTTTTCAGGACTTGAACCTGGCACTGTCGTCGTCACCAAGCAGTCTGTGGACGCCACCTTTCAGCCCAAGTTTGAGCAGGTGATCTTGGGGAAGACAGTGGTGCGCAATACGGATCTGGACCAAAGCCTGTCTGAGGAGCTGTTGCAATGCAGCAAGGAGCTGAACCAGTTTGAGACAGTTAAAGGCAACACCATGTGTACACTGGATTTCTATGAGGGTAAGGGTTTGGATGCACTGATGATCTATACTGTACTGTATTACAAGCCACATGTGCAGCTTTTCACTTTCTTTGTATCTCTTTGTTCAAACACCAAGGGCAGGCTCGTCTGGATGGTGCCTTCTGCGCCTACACTGAAAAAGACAAACAGGACTACCTCACTCAAGCCAATAAAGCAGGAGTCTGCAATATTGAAATGGAGTCATCGGTTTTTGCTGCTATGTGCAAACTGAGTGGTCTCCGAGGTAAGAAAATGTAATGTCAGCATTATTTTATGTCAAACTGTTGTCTGGACCCCTCACTGAATTTCCATCATTCATTTCTTGTTTTGTAAAGCGGCCGTGGTTTGTGTGACACTGTTGGATCGACTGAAGGGGGATCAGCTGAGCAGCTCTCATGAGGTTCTTCAGAATTACCAACAGCGTCCTCAGATCCTGGTCGGCTACTACATCAAGAAGCAGCTGAACGCCAACGCAGGATGTAGTTAAGTGCAACAGTTGCACAGGTATACAAGCACCCAGCTAGTTCAGATGTATCTAAACACTGAAAACATGGTGTACTCCTGTAGCTTGAAACTATTTTTGTATGCATTATTTTCCTGTTCACCACTAGCCATACCTTTTTAATATTTCTACAACGATCACTGAATTTTTGAATTATGCTTTCTATATATCCGTTGGCATTGATTTCATTGATTATTTCACCATTATAAGGGTTAGGATTAACCATCATGCACTACTTTAGTTTTGTTTTCTCATGTATTTAACAAAATACAATTCATGTTGAGCATTAAATATATTGTAGCAGCTCATGACGATCAAATATATTTTGTTTTAGATGATATATGATCCCTGAAACTTGAACCACTTACAATGGTGCTGTAACAGAATCACCTGAACTGCCATTATTTAAATGCTCCTTGTTTCATTAATGCTAACAAAAAGACACTGTTATACATCAACTTGTGCTTTTTGAAAAACTCAGCAAATGTGTACTGTTTGAGTTTTTTTACTGATAATGTAAATTATGCTTTTTTGTTTTTAGATATGCTCTTGTACTTGTTTCCAGAATTTATTCAGATCTTAAAAACTGCACCAAAGTGACGCTTGTTTTACCTCATATGAAATTATGAAAAAATGAAGTTTATCTATCTATCTATCTATCTATTAGGAATGAATAAATGAAGCCTCATGCAGTCTGACATTGTTTGTTGTGTGTTCTGTCTTAATGTAGCAGCCCAGCACAGTGTCATAGAGTTATGTTAATGCTTTATGCAACAAGCACTGTGATGTGAGAGGTGTGTTTTACTGGGAGCTTTTTGTATTTCCCCCTCTGAAGACGCCCTGTAGTCAAGAATCATACACTAATATTTCCCATTTGTCTATAAATCAGCTAGATTTTAGGTGGACATTGCTTTGAGGATTGTGATTGATGATGTAGGATTGTACAAACTGCAGCTGAAAAGATCTGCAGAGGATCATGAGTTATTTTTGACTCTCTTAATCAAAGTGAAAACTGCAGTCCACCCTTTAAGTCTCTTGTAGTTCTAAAGATGAGTAATCCAAGTGTTAAAATTAAACTGAACTGTCTGACTAATAGCAAGCGTCATTTCTAATATTTTTCACCAGTAGGAGTGATCAGGTCACGGCACAATTTATAATCCTCTTTTATTAAAATTTTAATTAATTCACTAATTAATTAACTTGAATTCATTTTAATACTTTGTATCCTGTTACCAATGAACAAGAATAGTATTGGATGCATTTATTTGTTGTCGAGCGTATCTTTACATTAACTTGGATCACAACATGAATAATAAAATATTTGTAAATGTGGAGCAAAAGCAACAAAATAATGGCTAAATCATAATAAAATATTGAATAAAAAAACACAAAATATTGATTAAAAAAGCCCCACACAAATTTCAGACTAAACATACTAACAGAATGTGTAAAAGCTTCCTGACCCAGTTTTCATTTTCTTAGTGTGTTTGTGTTTAGCATTGTTTCTAGATGATCTATTTATCAGCTGTTTTGAGCATTAGCTGTGCTTTTAAAGTCCACGGTGGCTGCTGAGGAGCGCTCTGCGCGTCAGAGGACAGAGGAGGGTCTCCTTGCGCGCTCCCGTGCGTGCCCACCTCCTGTCTGCTATCCGATCCCTACCCCGGTCTATTCGCTGACTCAGTGCCTTAAGCAGCATCACCGTTTACCAGAACAGAGCTACAGCATCCTCTGCGGAGAAATACATCAGCCATGGCTAAAACAGCAACCGGTAAGCTCGTTCAGACAGGTCCTGGTCATACGGATGAATGGATGGATAAATGGATAGATGGATGGATGGATGGGTGGATGGATGTGACAGGTGCATCCTTTCTGTGTCGAGGCTGTGTCGGCCTACCGGCTAGTGGTGGTGCTTGTGTGCGGGCTTTAAATGATCTTTCATAAATGAATCAAACTGAGCAAAATGGGGCTGATCCCGTGATGTTTTTCTACCTGCTGTAGGCCCATTGTCTCAGCACGAGTCTGTTAATGATGGCGAGAATGTGCGCTCACAAGCCAATCATCTTCTGCCGTTAGGTTACTGAAACGTCTCCTTTATTATTCTCATGTCCGCCTACGTGTGAATCATCCTGTGCTTTTTATCTCATATAGTGTAACAGAGGGTAATTAGACAGTGTGGACTGGCTTGTGTAGAGTGCTCTATTTACAACGCTGCAGCTTGGGTTCATGCTACAGCGGCCCCAACATGCAGCATAATGCAGACGGACCCCACCCAAGATGCTGGGCTGCCGATCATTTAGCCGACAGCACGGCTGGGAGGGCTTCATCACTTTGACTTTTACATTACTTTGCTCTAACTGAACCTCCACAATGGAAACTGGTTATTATAATATGTTTTTTTTCACTGCAAGCTGAACATCTCCTGAACATGATTGTTTAGTTTTATGGGTCTGCTCTTTTTTTTTTATTTATGTCTTCAGTCTTCTTTATTTCATCCTCACCAATGATGCACCACCATCTATGGCAGAGGTGCAGCCACTGATTTAGCAAAAACCTACTATTGTAATATGTACACATTCAGGTATTTATATAAGTAGAACATGAGTTATTGTTCTAGGCCAGATATTTAGCACGTTTGTTTTCCTGGATTAATTTAGCTTTTGTATACATATCTAAAAACATTGGCCCTAATATGAGCATGGCATTTTTAAATTCAGTATAGTTTGTCAGC
Organism: Pseudochromis fuscus; assembly: GCA_900323345.1. Taxonomy (NCBI): domain Eukaryota; kingdom Metazoa; phylum Chordata; class Actinopteri; family Pseudochromidae; genus Pseudochromis; species Pseudochromis fuscus. The sequence goes on from OOFC01022853.1 coordinate 39,801, forward strand.
TGGCTTCATTGTGGTGTGTGTGGTGTCAGAGATGTAGTGGAGCAGACAGGTGTATGGCAGGGTGGGAGGCAGGCCAGCCCTGCAGCAAGGGGCAGCTTCACACGCTGGCCTTTGCAGCAGAAGGCTTAGCAGCACTGACAATCTGTAGTCCTCACTGAGGAGCCAGGTGGGCACTTCATCAAATACAGAGAGAGCTTGAAAAAAAAGTGACAGAATTTGCAGAAAGGATTAAAAATAGTCCAAGGAACTGGTAGAAACTAAAAGTCTGCATCCTTAATCAGCTCTGTTTGACAGCTGTGGCAGCACAAAATGCCAGACACTACACAGATACACAGATATGTTTGAAGATGGTTCATATAACTTGAATAACTTGAAGCACAGGCCTGTCTACCCAGGCACTCCTTGGATTAGTAAGTTTTAGATAATACCCTTGAAGGTAAAAGTAATTCTTGTTTTGTCCCTTTTGTGAAAGAGTCTTACTTTGATCACCTTTTCGAGAACACATTCATTCAATGAATTATTGAACAACACAGCACTTATGTGCATTTTAGACTTGCAATAGACCAATAATGCTTCAGTCATCAGATACAAACTGGTTTATTGACCAATTTCCTTTGTACTCACTTGTAATACCTCAACTGAAATACCAGAAGCATATCTATTATTTCATCTGCTTTTCTGTTTCCATGACTAACATCCAAAGACCCCCTGAATGATGTGATGTGTTTATGTTCCTGCAGCGTACAAAGAGAAGATGAAGGAGCTGTCGGTCCTCTCACTCATCTGCTCCTGCTTCTACCCAGAGTCACGCAACAAGCTGGTGTGTGAGTTTGAAGGTATGGATCAGCTCAAACATTGATTTTCTTTGGGCTCAAACAAACTGCCCCCCGATGGTTGTTTTCTCTGCCTTGTAAAACCAAACATTCATAATGACCAATTACTGGACTCATATATTATTGGACATTGATTTTACTGGTTTGATCACTGTAATTGTCTCATTTACAGACATGGAGGTGAAGGCTATAAACAAGCGAGCCTCTGGACAGGCCTTTGAGGTGATCCTCAAGCCTCTGTCTCCAGTGTCAGACGCAGTCCACAACCTCCCCTCACCTCCAAAGAAGGACATCTCCTTGGAGGACATTGAGAAGAAACTGGAGGCTGCTGAAGAACGGAGGAAGGTGAGTGTTTCACCTGTGCCAAATGGAAAAAAAGGAAGCATAACTGCAACTTAAAACTACTTGAAATGACTAATTTGGATGTGTATTTCTTCTTTCATATTTAGTACCAAGAGGCCCAGGTGCTGAGGGCTTTGGCAGAAAAGCGAGAGCATGAGCGGGATGTGTTGCTAAAGGCCATGGAAGAGAACAGCAACTTCAGCAAGATGGCTGAGGAGAAGCTGCAGATGAAGATGGAGCAGATCAAGGAGAACCGTGATGCCCATCTGGCAGCCATGATGGAGCGTCTACAGGAGAAGGTAATAACTGTGGAAAAATTAGTTGTCACCTGCAGAAACGAAAGTGTCAAAATCTGGTGCATCAGTCGGGGACTGGACACCCTCCCGGTGACTAATCATTCTCACCATGTTGCTGTCGTTTTTAAAAAAATCTTTTTAGGAGAAACATGCAGCTGAGGTGCGCAGGAACAAAGAGATGAGGGAAGAGGTGACAGCATGAACCTCACACCTCACGTCCTGACATCCATGGTCCATCTATGTCTCTCCATCCAGTTCGGTCACCCCTTTCCTCGCCATGCCCTCACCCTCTCCGTGACAGACACTCAACCCTGGAGGCCGAGAGGTTCGAGGACCTCACCACCACTTCACAACACACCATGGCACCAGTACTCACTACTATCAGTATTATCAGTGGACACAAACATCAGTAACGCTCATCTTGAGAATTGAATGGATTTGTTGATTTTCGAGAACATGCAAGAATATGGCTTTTATTTTGTAAATATTTATTTTCATCTATCTATCTATCTATCTATCTATCTATCTATCTATCTATCTATCTATCTATCTATCTATCTATTGATGGTAAGTGAAGTACATGCAAAGTTTGTACTGTGCTGCACTGTACAATTTCAAACATTTTGTTTGTCATTGATTAATGTTTCAGTTCTTGAAATCTGATTATACAACCTTTTTCTTGTTAAAGCCCTCGGTGTTGTGAGTTGGCTGTAGACAGGCCTTTGCAGTGTTTTCCTGATGATGTCATGATAACGATGATGTTTCTGTGTCATTTGTGAAGAATGACGGTTGGTGTACCCAAACTGCAGACTCCTCAAGATATCAGCGTATCTCATCTGTATCTCCCTCACGCACACACACCTGCTCATTCTCAACAAGCACGCTTGGATCTTGCCACTAGGCCAAACCCACAGAGTCATTAAGTGTCCACTCCCTCTGAAATGAGCTTGATAATGAACCTGACAGGTGCTTTATTGTTATTAAGAATGTTTTTTTGCCCAATGGGAGCAACTGTTTGTACACTTGCAGATTCCCACTTACCCTGACAACTCATCAAATCCATCTTTAGCCAAATCGATAGCTCTGTTAAGAACACAATATTTAGGGATGAGTCTTATAAATTTATGAATGTTATGACACCTGACTGGTATCATGCATAGTGTCTTGGACAGTGGAATGTGCTGTTGCTCCCATCTTGATATTGATAGTGTGAACATAACGTATGTCTGTGTGGGTGTGTGTGAATGCAGATTTACCTTGAGACATCCTTAGCGTCCTCTCTTGTTAGGGGGTTAGTTAGAGAATGGATGCAGGATGCTTTACATTCAGCACACTGAACTAGTCTCTTTTTAATATACAGTACCACTGATATCTGCCTGCATCCTCTGCTGCTTGTGTTTCTCCCTTCATATATTTCTCTGTGAAAGCTTTGCTGAATAAAGGTTTGGGGTTCTGTGAACATGGCATGCACCATCTAATACTTTTCTGTGCTAAAGGACAAGGGAAATTGTAAACTGCCAAATAAAAGAATCAGTTATCTACACATCCTGAGAATCACAGTCTTCCCCCAGCTTGTTTTTTTTTTATTTATGTTTCAGTCTAATGTCAATTTTGAATATTGTGGTTATTACAGAGTTTGAAATGATTCCACAATAGACTTTTTTTAAGACTGAAGTGTGATGTTCCACCACCAGGTGGCAGTGTTAGATTTACTAAGGACAGATCAAGCTGGAGCTCATACACCTCTGAAAGTAGGGCAAAAGTTACAATATGGGGGGAAAAAAAATACAATAGCAAAAATATTCACCATGGATCTGTATCTGATCCGACACTCACTAAGATTTGGGTTTCTAAAGAAAGACAATAAATGTATCTGTTATCAATCACGTGGCTTAAACCTTCAGGGAATAAATCACAGTCAGCGCCTGCCCCACCTGGACGTCTGAGGTGGGGTCAGTGAGACAAAAAACTCCCCAAAAACCTGTGTCTCTAACATTGGACCACAAACGGCACCATTTAGCTGAGCAGTGATTTATTGGTCCAGCTGTCTCTATGTTGTTGTTACTTTTTAACTGCTTTCCTCCAATGTCCTCATCCTGTTCACACTATTGTCTCCGTTTCAGACCAACCCAAGCTGGTGAGGTCAGGGCAACATTGTAAAGGATTTCCTCTGGCTCTTAATGATTTCCTGGGTATTCATAAGGGCAACAATGCTTTCGGATTGAGTTACTTACCTGGCACACAGTAAAGAAACTACATTTCAGTCAATAATCGAGAGCTTATTAGCTCATAATTAACTTCTGCCTCCATATCATATGCCATTTGAGGAAAATAGAGTCTTTATCAGAGGGGAGTTTATCTGCTTGGAAATAGGACTTTGTGGCATGAATGTAGAAATATGGCTGCCGCCATTACATAATGAGAGCAAATGCAACAGAAAAAAAACACATTGTATTACATCCACATTTAAACTCAATTTATTGGTACAAAAATATTACAAATAGATACAAGAATGCAATTTTCCAATTCTCAAGTAGTTAGTTTTCCAACAGTGGCGAACATAATATGCATTTTCACTTCCATGTTGTTCTGACATCATTAAAATAAGACGACCAAAATAAGTAACTCTACATTATGTTAAATGCAGACATTTGTGCTTGACAAATGTAGAAGTTTCAGAATATGGTCTATAAAATCTTACCTCTAAATTTGTGCTTACAGTAAATCTATTGACGGCCCTTTCATCATAATGTTATATCAGTCCTCAACCTGGAGGCAGTGCAGGCTAGCTAAATTAGTTTTCAATTTCAAAGAATAACATCAAATCATTTTAAAGTCCTTTCTTGTTAAAAGTAAACGACACAATGAGAGGAAATGACGTTCTCCAAAAACCTCTTTCACTCATTCCTTATGCTTCGTAAAATAAAATCAGTTTGCTTTGTTCCCCTGTGTTTTATTGCTATAAAAACAGTTAGAGCAGGTTGTCCCGCCTCGTCTGTCTGTGATGGTGGGCACAGCTCAGCTGTTGCCTTCAGTCCAGTGGTTAGCTTCAGAAGGCCCCAATCTCCATGCCCCAAGGCCTGTAAGGCTTCGACAGGGTTGAGGAGGGACTCACTGTGCTGATGGCCGTTGGGGAGACAAGGGGGAAGGCACCGAAGGAGAGGGGGAAGGCTGAAAGCGAGGACAGAGACGAGACGAGCGGTGGCGAAAGCTTAGATGTTGGCACGGGCAGACTGAGAGCCAGTGAGCCATTGGGAGGCACCCTGAGGGACTCTGTGGGGGGCATGACACTGAGTCTGGATGTCCCAGATGCCTCAGTGGAGGAGGAGGAAGATGAAGAGGAAGAAGAAGAGGAGGAGGAGGAGGAGGAAGAGGAGGGTGGGCTGCTGTTGCTTCTGGATGCAGGTGTCCTGCCCTGGGGGTGCTGTAGAAGGAGGGGGTGGGGGAGATGGGCAGGGGCAGTCCCATAGGCAGAGCCCCAGGCTAAGTGTTCCAGTCCAGTGTGCACCTCCCTCTGAGAGGCATAGTTACTGAGGTGGGACACCAAGCGTACACGGAGAGAGTCCGTACTGTCCCGACCCTCTATGATGCTCAGGTAGCGAGCTGTCTCTGCCAGGCACTCCCTGAAACCCAGGCTGCGGTAATCCTTAGCAAGAGCATGAGCCTCAAAGTAACCTGTCAACAGAGGAACAAGAATTAAAAAAAACAAACAAAACTATTTCTAGTAATTGTGCATTATGAGTTTAAAACATGAATATATTTATTAAAAGCTTGCTTACCTTTCCCACCAGATGCATGAAGCATCTTCAAATGGTCCACTGTCATTTGTAATATTTCGGCTTTTTCCAGTTTAGCTGATCCCTGTGAAGACAAAGAAAGAAAGAGTCTCTTTTAATGATATTTCTTCCTATAGAATGAATCAAATGAAAATGATAGTCCCTCAAAACACAATCTGTGTACATGCCCATAAGACAAGAACAAAACCAAGAGGAACTTACTTGTTTCTCAAAAGCACTTGGCACCAGTCTCCTCAGCTCTGACAAACTGTTATTGATCCGGTCACGTCTCCGTTTCTCAATAATCTGTTAGAAAGAAAAAAAAGTAATCGGTCAGAGGGAGAAAAACATCCATTGGCATCTATTATACAGCAGAGAAAACAAGTTCACATACCCCTCTGCGTCTTTTTCTGGCTTGAACTTGTGTAGTTGTGGAGGGTGACATCGATCCGTGAGAGTCAAGATGTCTAAATTAAAACAGACATACGTTTGATTTTATATTATTATTATTATTATTATTATTATTATTATTATTATTATTAATAAAAAAAAATATTAAAACATCAAATAAAATCTCAGAAAAATAAACTGTTGCTTTATTTTTATTTTTCTTCTATTTTTTATTTATTTATTTTTATTTATTTTTTGCCTTTTTGCTTGTACTACTGTGAAA
>OOFC01022853.1:59058-123871 GCA_900323345.1 Pseudochromis fuscus
GGGAGATGCTGTCGGCGGGGCTGCTGTGGCCGCTCAGCAGCAGCAGCAGCCACAGGAGAACGGGAATGCACAGAGACCAGGTAAAAAAAAAAAAGAAAAAGCTCCTGGTGTGTGTTTACAACTAAACTCTGTTCATATTCATATGATCAAAATTTAAGTTTATAAGGAACTGCCACACCTTCAACATATGGTCAACCCCAACATATGGACACACCCCTGTCCACATACTTTTGTGAATCCCGATTTATGACTCACAGAAATAATACTAACTCAACAGCCCACAGTGATACTATAGACAATAGTGTGTTTCCACCGTGCTAGTAAGAGTTAAAGTGAAGTCTGCAAAAATGTTGGTTCCCCCTTTGGTCTAGAAACAGCTCCATCCTATAGACAATACAAACCCCTGGCGTCCTAAACCTCCTAATGCTCTATCTGTAATAGTGATTGTTGTGATGGACATTCATGAGCTGATGTTGGAAAAGTTCTCTTGAGAAGTCACATTGAGTATCCAGTAAACCATAACAGCTGTTATTTACTATCTGGGTATGTCAAGTTAATAAATGCATTGATATCAGTAAAGTTGCTAAAATTCCTTCTCAATAAGGGTCGCATCACACATCATCATCAAATACTGTTGTGACTGAATGAAAGTAAAATCCTGCAACCAGGTTCCATCATTCTGTGGAGTAGACTACCTTCCTAAAAGAGCAGGAATGGTTTTGCCTTTAAAATATTGCGTCTCTGTTTGACTTCATCTTTTGTTTTTTTACCTGTTGTTTTTCAAAAGGTCGGGAGTATAGTATTCCTTCGCCTCTCCAAAGACTAATGGCGGAGATGGTGGATTTTTTCATACTGTTTTTCATCAAAGCCACCATAATCATCAGTATTATGCACCTCAGTGGAATCAAGTGAGTTTGATTAGCTTGTGGGATTTTCATTCCTTTATAAAAACATATAAAAAACAGATGAACATAAAGTCATTTTTTTCAAATGGTATCTTTTCATGTCCTTTTCAGAGATGTTTCCAAGTTCGCCATGCATTTTATAGTGGAGGAAATAGATGAAGACACATCGATGGAGGAACTACAGAAGATGATGCTTGTGGCCCTTGTGTACCGAATTTTAGTGTGTTTTTATGAGGTGATTCCTCGCATAAAAGTTTTCTGTCTGCCCAGTGGTGATATTAATCAAAAGTGTCAACTGTTTATCTGTAAATTATGGAGAGGGCACCACACAGGTGAGGAATGGCTTTAACACGTTTCTCTATTTAGATCGTGTGTATTTGGGGAGCTGGAGGAGCCACTCCAGGGAAGTTTCTCATCGGACTCCGAGTTGTTACATGTGACTCATCAGTTCTGGTTCAGCCTAACAGGGTTCTTGTAGTGCCAGCAACTAATGTCTCTCTGTCTGCGTAAGTAGTTCATTTTAAAGGTCATGTTTCAGAAGTTTCACAGCAATTGTAACTGAGCAGAGCCCCACATCATGTAACAGAACCACTGTTTCTGTCTCCCTCCACAGATCAACTGTCCGAGCCTTGAACAAGAACTTTTCAATTGCCTTCTTTTTCCCGGCCTTCATTACACTTCTGTTCTTCCAGCACAACAGGACTGTGTATGATATGGTGGCTGGGACAATTGTTGTCAAGCGATCCAGGACCAGATGACGCTGAAGGCCACAGCAAAGGGTTCTACAAGAACTTCGTGCAGGCACTGAGTGATGTTTGTTAAATGCCTGCAGAACTCAGACACAACACTTTCAAGGTATTGTCAGACCACAGAGGTGTTAAGATGGCTTCAGAGATACATCAGCATGAACTGTTTTTTGGGTTTCTTTCTGACACACACTGTATTTCTGCATGTCTGTCTACATGCTGCTTTCAGAATCCGATCCTGTGCCAAGCCAGTTCTGAACACAGGAAAAATTATGGTATATGCCACCTTTTTATTAACACAAGATTTGCCTCTTTTTTAAAATGATCTTCAAAATTTTGTGTGAATGCCTTGTATCACTCAGTATTTAAATTGCTAATATGAGATTATACCTTCAGTATCTGTTTGTATTAAACATTTGTCCACAGATGTTTTGAAGTGTTTCTCTTCGTCACTGCATGAGTGACACATGATGCTCAGATTATTCAGAAACACTCTGGTTTAAAGGCACATTTTAATTGTACTGAAGGGAAATGTAAACTTTACCACAATTGCTCTTCCTTTACTCTGACAGCATGTGTGTGACTGAAAAGTTGACATATTACACATTTCATGTGATTAACTGGGTTTTTATTTGCATTTAATATTAAATTAAACAACCACTAATTTTCTGCATGTTTATTTATTCATTCTTTCACGCTCATAGGAGAATGGGGAGTGAAATGCAAGAAACTGTCCACAAGGCCGTGCAATAGAAATTAACATAACAAAACTCCACTCTAAAAGTAGAACTGAGATGTGTAAATAAGCAAATGTCAAAAGCTTTGTGTGCAGTGTTCAGTGTACAGTGTGCAATATTTCCACCACAGTTCCAGTTGCAGTTATGGTTTATTGTTATAGCTTGATTTTGACTTGAGAAGGTCAGAGTTCACAGTTCTGACAGCTCTTTCTGAGTCTCTCTGTCATTGCCCTGATGAGGTGCAGGTGTTGGGGAGTACAGTATTACAGTAGTAATACTTGTATTTTACTTGTCTGGGGTTAATTAGGAAAAATATTTGTATCGGTCAATAGTGAATGAGTCAGAGAGATGCAGGGAGGTAACAAAGGAACATCCTGAATACATGAGGACAGAAACGATGAATGCAGAAGCTTCATACAAGTGGTCACTGAAGAGCTCGATGAGGAAACACAAAATACTGTACATGCTTTATAACTTGTGGCCCTTGTAGTTACAGAATCTCTCCACAATGGTTAAAACAACAAAGATGGAAATATATTTTACTCTTTTATAACTTAATCAGTTATGGTCTTACCACTCTAAATATGGAATCACAAATTAAATGTTTGCGGGATGATTTTCTGCATTAAATACGCACTGAATCAATATTTTCCACTCTAATATTCTGAAAAAAAAGATACTAACTAGAATGTGTTTCCTCAAATAAATATGTAAGAAAAATGACAACTAAATGTAGATTACATTTTGTTACATAATCATTAGATCCAAGAATGTAACATTTGTGTGTGTGTGTGTGTGTTGTTACCATGGGTTCAGTAACCTACAAGATCATGTCATCGTATTCTTGTAGGCTACTGAACCCCTTGGTGATAATATTTTTTCTTGTCAGAGTTTGGCACCATCTAGTGTAGATTTGTGGGTCATACATTCGTTGATGCAGCTTGGCAAATAAGCTCACTGCACTGTAACGTGCATGCAATATTTTAAACTGAAATTTTGCTGTGTGTGATTCTCATTCATCATTACAAAGAGCCATAAGTCAGTCCATCTGCCCATGACATGAATCTGCCTTTACCAAATCTAAAAACAGCTTGGATGAACTTGTTTTTGAGAAATGTCTCCGGCTTGTCATATGTACTCAGAGGGGACTGTGGATGCTCCAATTGTTGGCAAGTGTTGACATGGTGATTGTGTTAGGACCACTAAGTGGCAGCTTCAGCTGACAGCCACAGATGGTACTCCCAGATTACACAGTGACCCCACCCCCCCCCACATGCGGCTGCCATGCATCATGCCATAGGCAATGGAATAATATAACTCGTAGCTTTGAAGAGGTTTACCGAGGACCAGAAAGTGTGGGCAGACACTACCCACCACCATTATTGTGCTGTATGCTGATGAGTGAGTGGAGCTTGATTTGGAGTTGAAGTATGTTTGTAATCTATTTTTATACTGATTGGCGCTGGCTCCAAACCAAATGAGAATGTGCAGGAGGAAGAGTTTAAAAAAGCTCACTGGGACACATATCACTGTAATTTATGACAAACCTTTGAGTGAAACTACTTAATGTTGCAATAAACCTCTCAGCTGTTGCAGAGAATTAATAACTAGGTCTGCTATTGTTTTAAAAAACTGACTGAAGACCATTTTTGTTTCTATAAATGGGAACACGGTGCTTACAATGACAGTGCTGCAATTGATTCCCTCTGTAGCTGACTGTAACAAGACATTCAAATGTCCCTGTTTGTAAAACTCTTCATTAAATGATGCTGTTATTTGTTCAATTAAATATCACCCTAATTTGACTGTGGAGGTGAACAGACACATAATGGAGGAAAGACTAGCTGTGTGCAAAAATGTTACAATGGCATAATTCACAAAATATTTTCTCAATGTTTGATGCCATGCTTGGGAAACTTGGTTCCTTGGTGCCACATGGCGTGCCATACGGCATCGAGTTGATGTAGTGTCCAGCCTGAGTTCCTGCCACCCTTCCTGGCTCTCTTAACAAGAGAGTCATCTACAGGCAGCGTGGGGGGCTCGCAGCTTCCTCTGACAGCCATGTGTCCGTGTCTGAACAGAGCCACGTACGGGCCACAGGGAGAAGGTAAACAGTCTGGGCTCAACTGGACTATAATACGCTCTGTGAATGATAAAGTGTGTGTCCTCAAAAGTCCTTATTTGCTCATTAAATGTTCCAAAATGTCAGGTGGCTGTTGCTCACACACACACACACACACACGCACACGCAGACACACGCACAGCAGGCTGCAGGTGTTTTGAAGTCGTGAAAAGGTGCTGTGGGCTGAAATGCTGCTCGCTGCTGTTGTTGTTGCTGTTCCTACCCTGTGTGTCTGTGCCTGTTGGTATTCCTCTCAAGTGGAGTCAGTAATTACAGGCTGGCTGGGTTCTGCCTGAGTGGAAAGGGCTGTTGATGAGGAGGAGACCTGTTGACTGGGGAGGGAGATGAACGCCTGCTGACATTAGAGATTTCATAGAGTAACTCACACATATATGCATACCATCAATATGCACACATTTACACACATTTAACATTTTATTACCCTTTTGAGGATGTTTGTGACTGACGGCATCATTACTTACATATCTCCTGTGATCAAATCGATACTGATACATTATCTTAATATCTAAAATGTTCTCTTCCTCATCCAAATCATTTCCATACAGTCCCCAAGCCAGTTTAACTAATTATGAGCCTCACATCAACATTGTAGCATTTGGATTTATGACTTCTTACAATGGCAATAAATTATGAATGAACTCGTTTTCTTGGATAGTGGATAAATAAAAATGAGTGTGATATGAATAAACTCATTTTCCAGAATAGTATATCATTGCCTGTGCTGGAGTTCATTTCCCTGTTATAAAAATAGATGTGAATGTGAGGCGAGTACAAACTCAGGATGAGGGATGTGAAAGCATAAAGAGAGACTAGGAGTGTATGTATGTGTGTGTGTGTGTGTGTGTTGAAGTGGCACAGCATTCATACCATTTTCTATGACATAACAGCAGGTTTCTGGGTGTTTGTGTTCTTAAATACAGTGGATTTCTGCTTTAGGCAGCGACTAGCTTGAGTTGTCAAGACAACCATGGATGCTGCATTTGTTACTGCGGAGAAATTCAGCCGTTTCTCTCTTTCTTACAATATGTGAGTTTTTGGGGAACACACGATCTGACGTAAGCTTGCTGCGTTTTATAAGAAACTGAAGGTTAGAAAATATCTCTGCCTCCTGGAAAGCCACTCGTCCACTTGTGACCTATTTGTGACTTCATCACCGCAGCCTCCCTAATGTCAAGAGAGTGCCTGTGCCTCGGCTCTATACTTCACCACTTCACCGGACTGAGGGGGTGCTGAATACATTTGCCTGACAACAGCTGCATTATCCACAGTGGTCTAGAAAACAGAGATAAAAACCAAACTGATGCCTCAACATCAAAGTCATTTAGCTTGTTATACCACATAAATAAAACAGTGGCTAAATATAACCATAATGGAGAGAAACAGCAGATAGTGCTCCTGAAAGCTAATTAGACTAACTTAGCTGCAGAGACTGTCTGCAGCTTTTCATGTGAAAGAATTAATTTGATTTGATGTGGCTGATTTTAAACTATGCATTTCAACAGGTTCTCAAAATGTAATTCAAAATGTTTTTATTAAACCCACTTATTAGTTAAAAACCCTCAAAGAATATTTCTAGTTTGTTTAAATCCTTTTGATTGTTCAAACATAGAAAGAGGTATCAGTACTTTTTATGTTTTTGTATGTTTGTGACAGTAATTAATAATTATTCACTTATTCAACAACCAGCAGTATGAGGAGGATAACACTGGATATTCTAGCTTGATGTTTTGATTCCCTGTCAGTATCAATTTTTGTACATAAAGACGTGGAAACTATTTTTAATACAGTTTTAGATTTTATATCTAAACATTAGCCTCTGCATCAATGCACTGCTCTCATTTGTTATCTACTGCTCTTTGCACATTGTTGGAAATGTCTTTTGGAAATAAAGAATCAAACTGTAGGGAACAGAAATACTAACATACTCTCATTAGGAAGTAATAACATTAACTGTGCTGTATATATCCACAGAACTGCAGCTGAGGTGTCACAGAAACCAGTGAACTGCCCCCTGTTGTGTGAACGTGGTATTGAATCAACACTACAGTGGGCGGGAGGAGTGGGCTGGCTCTCACTGAGGTCACTGAGGTCATTGCAGGGATGGTCCTGTTCCTCACTTTAACATCTATATGTGCCACTCATAACAACAACAACAACAACAACAACAACATGTATCTCTGTTGTAACTTGTGCTGTCTGGACATTTATGCTATTTAATGTAAACAGGTTGTGTTGTTGTCGAAGTTCTTGTTTATTTGTCTTTCCTGTCTTGCCTTATAAAACCAACCATTAAATCTTTCGTGAACATCTTTAGAAACTATGATTAAAAGCCAACAGTAACTTTGCTTCCTGGCTCTGCATTGTGCTGTTTTTTTTCTTTCTTCTTTTTTTTTTTTACACTGTTTGGTGTCTTTCTGATTCATTTGGTTCATGTGTTTGAACAAGCCCTACTGAGTTCCTTTAGTGGCTGTATTCCTCCTCCACAAATCACTCCCACCCAATCCTTTAGTTGCCTAAACTATGTTCTGGAGATGTGCGTAAGCAGTGGCTTGCTATTTTGAGCTGAATGAAAAGAGTCTTGGCACTTGGACTCAGGATGAAATCTGTTTTGTTCTGCTGAATTTGGCTTTCACCACATGCACAGTATCAACATGAAACAGAGTTAAACTGCCCTTCAGTAAAACCACGGGCATTTAACTGAGAAACATGACTTTTAAGTAATCTGTTTGCTGTCTGTCATGCTAGAGGAACCTGTTATCCTTAACAACATAAATTAAAAAAATGTATCTCGATGAGGAGTAAAATACTTTTTTTGGCTGATAGGATACATTTGTTTGTAATTTGTCTGGCGAAATAATAATAGTAATCATTCTGATGTAACAGGTTGATTAAATGAATAAATGTACTTGATGTACTCCTCCACATCAAACATCCACTGCCTCAACTATGAATCACATTGCACTCTGAAATGTTTTGTAAGGAAAAGAGACAGTGAATTAATAAAAACTTGGTCTTTTTGATATTACAAAATGACAATGCAATCATCATGGAGATGAAAGGAAAAGATTACAACATGGCTCTTATTTGTAGGCAGGAACAAGTAACCATTCCCTAAGGTCTCCAATGTTTTACTTAAAAATAATTTATTTAATCTTTAGAGATCCAAGGACTCTGTTCAAGGTCACTTTGAAGTCTTGGCAGCACTCAACAATTGGCTTTATTGTGATTAAACCTTAAAAATCAATGATAACCCCTCACAGGAGCCCAAAGTGTACAACATCTGCTAATCAAAACAGTGAAAACTGAGCAAATTTAATATTCACTCTCCTCTCATAAGAGCACGCACCCAAAAAGAGAGGTGAGGTCAATATCATCTGCCTAGTGGATTTGCTGTCCCTTTGCTCTTTTCATTTACTGCTGAATTCACTGGCTTTCAATAGGCTCTTTCAGCGTGTCATGCTACACCACCATTGAGCTACAGCCACGTTGCCACCCATCTTTCTTAATGGGGACTGGAGACCGTGGAGCTGCCTTGTTGCCATGGCAGCAAGCGCTTTCACATTCTCCCCACATAGCGTGGAGTATGCATGTTGTTCTTTCCAAACTGGAGCGCGCCACGACAGAGACAGGTCTGCTCTCAGACAGGACCGAGCCAGGGTTATTTACCTCCTGCTCTGATACCAAATGCCCTCCTAATCCCACCACCCACACTCTACTTTCCATTCTCTTTATTACTAATGCATTACATTTCCCCGTGGCTGCTCTCTCATACTGAACTTTGCTCCGACACATACGCTTTTTTTTTTTCTAAATCAAACTTTATTGTTATTCTTCACAGGGGCGTAGCAGCAAGGATGCAGTCACTAGTTTACCTTTGGTGTCAACATAGAGAGGGGGATCCTCAAAAAGCATGAACTTAAAAAATAGTTTCATTTGCAATTTTGAAGTATTCAGTATCAGTAGTGGTGAAGTGAGAAGTCTTGGTCTGACTGGCAACGTCTTCATCATTTAGCTGGTCTTTTGCCCAGTGTCAGCTGTGATTGGCTACAGCCCCCCAATAGTCAGGGAGAACATTTCTTATTTCTAACATATAACCATAATAGATCCTCTCAGTTGGCTTCCCCCACCCCCGTAAAAGATGAACATGGTTTAATCCAAACCATGCAAACACAGTTCATCTTTCTAACACCATCATTTTGCTGATGCAGTAAATCCTGCTGTTTGAGAAGCTGCAACCTGAGGAATGTATGTATGTAGAATCTCTGCTTGAAAATAACTAACGCTAATAAATAGTCAAAATGGTTTCCTGTTATTTTCTGACAGTTAATTAATGGATTAAACCACCAATTGTGTCCACACTGTTCTATAACAAAAATTCACAGTTGTAAGATTTCACTAAAAAGATGAAATACTACAATACTTAACTGTGTAGTAAACACAGAGTTCACTTGAATCATTTTTTTTTTTTACAGGCAAGACAATAGATGTAATAAACAGAGAAGGGGGTTTAATGAAGTGTAATATAGTGCTGAAAAGAAACTTGGTTTATGTGCAGAAGTACAGTTTAAAGGTATTTGTACTTGATTTGGGAATCTTGTATTCTAGTCTTCTATTGTATTTCAGTGAAACCTTTCATAGTCATATACCTGCAGAGAGGTTTGCAGCTATTATGTAATCAAGACCTTTACTATTGATGTTTTAAGTCACTGAGTTTGATGGCACTCCTGCTGCTTTTTACATTGTATTTTTGCATCATGTTACTGCTGTTTCACCTCAGTAACAATGTAACATGTTTGGAGTCAGTATTTTTGTCAAGCTATTCAGATGTGCCAGAAGAACTCCTAAAAAATATGAATGAGTTAATTACCACTAAGAATAGCACAGTGTTGAATAACAGCCCTCTGCTTCCCACATGTGATTGTTTGCCTCATACAAGCTGTCCTGTGTGTGAGGATCAGCGTTACATGTCTGGACATGTCCTCCACATTAGAGGAGCTCACTTAGCTGCAGTAAGTGTATGGTGAGGATGCAGTACAGAAGACCAGTAATGATGCTCGGATAATTGTTTGCTTGACACCCACCAGGTAGTGTGATTCATCTTTTCAGATTGTGTGTGAGGTTGTACAAAAGACAGACCTTGAAAGAATTCCCCTAGAACTTACACTGAACTTGTGTTTACTTTGCAGTGAAGGTTATAACCTACAGCAACTGGAGCCCACTTAAGTTTACATGATTTTTTTATTTTTTTTTTATTTTGCTGAAAGCTACTGTGTATGAGTGTGTGACTAAGAGAGAACACTGCGAGTCAGTGTGTGGAGACATCTGTGCGTTTAAAAATGGAAGAATGTAAGCGTGATGCAATGTTTATTTGCTGAGACAGTGGAGTGCTGCTGCTATTGCCAGTACTAGACTATCAGTACTGCTACAAGTAGTAGTGCTACTACTACTACTACTCATGTGTTACTTGTAGGCGCACCAGCTTTCAGTAGCTAGTGTTTGTGAGATGATATTGATCTTGTTCACTCAGGTATGTAGCACTTGTAGCACAGTCTATAGATATGTCTGTGCTCAGAATAAATGAACACAGGCAGCGAGGCCAAACAAGTCAGGTCTGACCACAGTTATCAGAAGTCAATAGCAGTCAACGGTGTCTGTAAAAGTGTCAACAAAGACTTGCTATTAATTCAGATCAGTGTTGGAGATTTTGATGGAGTCTGTGATGGAGTTACAAGCAGATGAAACAGCTCTGTGTTCATGCAGTCTCACTCTTCATCTGCTGTGTACAGTCAACATTTTGCTCCATCCAGTTCTCACAGTAAAGCTTATTTCAGCTCTCTTGGTCGACATTAATTCCGACCTTCAATTTACAGCGAGCCATTTGAAGGCAAGGAAACCACAGTCTGTTGTAGATGCCCTCATGCTTCACAGTTGGGCTCTGTCATGTTTCTTTCCATTCCCCATGCTGTGGGTATAGTGTACTTCCTGGGGTTTACGTTGGCTTGGCAGCTTCTTTGTAGAAATATGAGTCACAGTAGGAAGAAGAGGCTACAGGCCCTTTGGCACAGTAGGAACGTTTTTTTCTCAGGTTCAGTATCTGCAGAAACACAGTTTTTATATGTGCTTGATATTCATGCCTAAATACAGGGATACTATACTGATTACAAGAGGTATCTGGAGTCGGTACAAAATAAGCGTACTGCATTGAACCGCAGTGATTTTCACTTGGTTGCAAGTTAGTCGGGGGCAATAGAGAGCCAGGCAGGTTGGAGAGTAAAGAAAATATTTTAAAAACTACAGAGTGCAAAAATGAATTGAAAACAACTCAAAAATAAGAGGATTAAAAAAACAGAAATGTAGAAATAAGAATTTAATAAAAGTGTACACTAATTACACAGATATAGAATAAAAATAGAAATGTGCCGAAATGTGCATAAACATATATAAAGTGTTTGAGTTAATACTTTTTTGTTCATAATACTAAAAAGTAAATTTTTACATCTGGCTCTAATCATTTCACCTCCTCTTCTGGGATACATCCACAAGGAAGTTAATGTCGCCTACCAGGACTCTTTGAGAGTGTAATACTGTTTACTATCTCGTTGCAGCAGCGTCATTGTGTGATTTGCACTTTTCTATGTGTTTCTTTCTCCAGTCCAGGAAGAGGGGACCGCCCTGCCTGCCTCACCTGCAGAGGAGCAGATAGTTGGTTGTCCTGCTGCTGAGGTGCCTGTCTGCAGCCTCTCTCTCTGCTGTGAGCTGCACAGGATAAGAAGGAGGCCCTTGGGTGAAGAGGGCCCCAGTGCCAAGTGGCTGGGTGGGGGGTGTTTATCAGAGCTGCCTGTCTGCACCGAGGGAAATATCTCTGGGGTAGAGATTGGGGAGGCCTGGGGAGATCTGTGGCAGGTTACTTGGAGTCACTTTTGCAGCTGAACAGAGGCTGAGAATGTAATTGCAGGGCAGCTCACAGGGCAGATTAAGAGGAGATTTGTCTCTACAGGGAAAATACATATGAAAATGAACAAGAGCGAAGCAGTGCATTAACACAGCTTTAACATGCAACACATGGGGCAACTTAATCCTCTGTCGATCTGCGTGCATGCATATGTGCCAGTGTCTCCTCATGTATATGCCAATGTGAATATCCCATATTTGTTCACATTCATGCAGTATGTCTGTCTGAGCAAACCCTTTCTGAGTCTCCAGCTCTCGCTCTCCCTCCCTCACCCTCCGTCTGTTACTCCCTCCCCCTCCTTCTCTCTCTGTGTGAGCGTAGTCTGGGCGCTGAGCCAAGTAGAGTGTGTTTTTTTGAATGAATACCTGATGCGGCTGATGAGGCTGGCTGGGGGAGGAGCTGTGTCAGTGGAGTACTGAGAGAGAGAAAGAAAGAGCGAGGGAGGGAGGGAGGGAGGGAGGTAGAGAGGGAAAGGGAGAGAGCAGAAACACACACTGAGCAAGAGAGAGAGAGAGAGAGAGAGAGAGAGAAGCAACCAGGCAGAGAGGGAGCTGGCGGTCTGGTGGCCTTGCATAACACACGTTGGAGCAGCCTTGCACGCAGGTCTTGATGTGAGCTCCAGCAGTGGGGAACTTCCTTTACCGTCAGCCCGTTGCAGGGGCAGCATAGCCTCCAATCCGGAGCCCACAGGAGAGGAAAAGGCAGAGCTGGAGCAGCTACAGCACAGGCTCCAGGAGAGGAGAACGGCACAAAGGAGAAATTCAGGAAGAGGAGTCCTAGGAAACACGTCTCCAACACACACACACACACACACACACACACACACACACTGACAGACAGGAAGAATCCTTGGACATGCTCTGCAAGCAGTGGCTGTGGAGAGACTGGTGAGCTATTCTTAGTACTTTAACCAGAGGAGGGGAGAAGGGAGGGAGGAGGGGGGGAGGGGGGTTTCTTTTCTTCTTGATTTGTGGCATAGTAGTATTTTCTGCCCTGCTACTACACTCATGTGCACTCTCTGTCATTCTGAAGCCCCCAGAGGCTACAGTCACAGCATCCGTCCCCTGATCTGTCCAGAGTCACCATTGTGGGGACTGAACTGCATTGACCCTGTTTTGTTTGTGGTGGTGCTCGCTGAGAGGGACGCCTGCGTGCACGTCTCGAGCTTGTATATGGTGTGATGAGTGCGTGTCTGTGTGTGTGTGTGAAGCAGTGATGCAGACCTCTGGAGTCATTGTGAAGACAAACAGCCTGAACCCCACTGCCTGTTCTTACTGTCTGCTTTAGTCTGCCACACGGTCGGTCCGCCTCTTAAAGGCACAGGCGCCACTGTTCTACAGAGAAGGGACAGTAAAATGGCTCTTTTGAATATTAGGAATAAAGCAGTATGCTGTATGGATGTGCTCTGTGGCTAAAGCAGCTACGTTTGTAAGGGGGTTGAGGTGAGGTTCTATTTATATGCAGCGAATCACACATAAACGCACGTACATATTGTCTTCCACGGTACCTCCCCCTCTGTTTCATGCCAGAGCTCAGATTGATAATGATGTTTTTGTTTTCTATATATAGCCATTTGCTGTACAGGGTTTTCACCGAGTATCTATGACTGGTCTAGCAGGTGAACCGTGATGTATAGCAGTATTGACAACAGGTTTGTCACCCCGAGGTCATCGCATGGGGTTTTTGTATAAATCTCCTGCGTGGAAGCTTCATGTCAGGACACTCACTAAATAATTTGGTTGCCTTTCTATTGCCTCTCTGCATAATCCTGCTGCAGAGAGATGTTATTGCCATGAAGCAGCGTGGATCAATGCAGGGAGTAAATCGTGTGCTCTGGGAGCAATGAGAGGAGACTCAGACGGTGGGGGACTGGAGGAGAGCTGGCAACTGCTGCATAAGACAGGAGATGTAACTCTGCTGGGGGGCCTCTCACCTGGAGACAGGAGAGAGCGAGAGAGAGGAGGCTGAATGAAATCATCTCATCTGCACAGTGACAGCAGACACACACCGCTGCACAAACCTATTTCTGTGGTTTGTGTAGCTTTTTGTGTGGGAGTAAAAAAAAAAAGGATCACATGTAAGGCTGGCTTCATCACTCTGTCTGAGCTGAAAAGCATCAGTGTGATGAGTCGAACAGAGGGTGCCCTGTCCCCCCCCTCTCTTGTAGTCATCCCTTCATACATGTCTTCTTAGAGGTGTCAGTCCTTGGTCAGGGGACTGACTCAGGGGTCCTGTCCTGTGTGGCTCAGTGTGACAGTCCAGTCTTGAAAGCTCGTCTTTGTTCTCCATAGTATCACATAGGCCGTATGTTTGTTGGTGTCAGTGTTCTAATAATAGGTCGACGCTGGAAAATCTAGTGAGGCTTTTGGCTGCTGAGCCATATGTGTGACTATGTGCAGAGAGAGCTGTGTCCAGGAAAAGGAGAGACACCTTCCTGTTTCATGTGCAGCCTGCTGACACTAATGATGTGGTTTTTAAAAAAAAATCAGAGCATGCTGGCTTTGTCTTTCAGCGCTGCTATTATGATAGGAGGTCCTTGTGCTTCAGATGTGATGTCATTACAGTGTTGACACGGTGTTGCTGAGGTGGGGTTGTTGCCACTGAGCGATGCTGCACAGCGTAGCTCAGACTGTAGCGGCAGCTGTGTTGCTGATCGGGGATCTCTCGGCGAGGCGGGGGCAATGGCGCTCTGATGCTGCAGGCGCTGCTCAATGTGGGTCAGGAGAAGCAGCACTCTGTCTTCTTCTCCCCTTTTCTTATTCCCTCTTCTTCTTTCCCATTCCTAATCTTCTTTCTTCAGTCGCTCGCTCCCCCTTGCTCCCTTTCCTCCTTCTACAGACAGAGTTCTATCTGTCATCTTACATTTTCCTTCTCCCTCTCCTCCCCCTCACTCTCCTTTTTCTGTTTCTGTTTCTCTCCATCTCTGTTGCTCTCTTCCTTTGTTACATCTGGTGGGTCTACCAGGCTGTGTGGTTAGATAGTCTGCACAGAGGCTTTCGCTTCTTGTGGATGCGGTGACCTTGTCAGACGAGTGTTGGAGGTAGATGTGTCTAAATAGAAAATGACCAAGGTCGCCTTCTGTTTTTTTTCCCCCTCTCTCTGTCTTTATGTAACACGTCTGTGGTCGCCTGCTGTAGTGAACCTCTGGTGTAATGTGATAATGCACAATTTAGCATTGTCAAATAATGTGGCTGCTCTGAATGCAACGTAGGGGGATGAAAAATGATTGGAGAGGTGTCTATGCATGTGCCATATAGTTCATTTCAGCGGTGGCTCTGGCTAATGAACAACTCGGAGTCCTGAGCATTGACCCACAGATAAGCCTGCAGGAGAAAAACAGTCACTCCGAAAAGGAAACTGTAAAAAACAAAAAGGTTCATTGGAAGCAAAAGGCTGGATGTTAATGTTGTTTGGATTGATGGATGCACTGATCATTGAGTGTGTAGTCTTGTGTGTGCTTGTTTCAGAGATGTACTACGTGAGAGTGCACACGTAAGAATCTGCAGTATATAAGTCTTTATGTTTCAGTAGCCCTGTTGTCAAACTTGATAGTGGCTACTGCAGCTGCTGTGGTTTGTTGACATAGTAAGATTCCCCTTTACTAACCAAGCTTCTACACATGATATTTTTCCCAAACCGCTCCATTTCTAGTTAGAAATAAAGCACTTGTTTCACTTCTCATTTGACCCAGCCTTCAATCTGTCTCTCGCCAAACCAAACTCTACGAGGGCAGACTCTTTCACTGTTTGTTGTCCATCTTGTGTTCCCTTGAACTTTGTAACGCTATTCACATAGTGAAGAGCTGAATGCCATTGTTAAGATATTTTGAGGCACATCGGTTAAAGGAAAAATAAGGTCCGTTTCGGGTTCTTGCAGGATGTTCCATAATCAAATTTCAAGCCATATTGTTTTCACTCGATTATTCTGAAGTGCCCACTGACCCAGAGTTCCTTTCTGGAGGTGGATGTTATATTTACAGTCGCCCCACTGACTCAGTACAAGGTCTGAGACTGTTAAAACAAAGAAGAAAACATTAGCCCCTCTGAGGCTGTTTCTCTGTGCTGTTATCCTTTCACTCTGCTCTGCGTTCTTACACTAGACCCTGGAGCTAGATAACAGCCAACAGCAACGCACATACACTTACCGCATACACATTAACCTGCGCACACACTCACACACACAAACACTGCACTTCAGCAAACTCCTGCCTGGTGTTGAAAACATGAAAGAGCGATTTCCACATTATGCAAATGATGACACGCAACATTGTACTGTACTTTCCTATGTGTCATATAACATTAGTAATGGAAAGGCAGGTACAGCGTAGAGTTATGACAGATCAGTCCATGTAGATTCTTTGAGGAAAATCTCCAGAGGTTACTCTTGTAGTTACATGTACACATGATTGACTGCATGTTGTGTTCAAAAGCATCAAACACAAATCAGATGCAGGGCTTGTGTCAGAAACCACCTAGTGGCAAAACAAAGAACAACACCTTCACAAACATGAAAGCAGAAGACATTTTTAAGAGTGAAGTATTTTTGTGATCACTGTTTTGCATCTGCAGCCCTGCAGGAACATTTTGAGAATATGCTTCATAAACACAGGCTGTGCTTACTAAGCTAGTTCTGCAAAGCAATTACACTAATGAGACTGAATTTAATTTTCGGTTCAAGTAAAGTCAAGTTTATTTATCCAGCCCACATGTAGAAGAGGGCTTTAAGATCTTTATAGTATGATTAAGATTGTTTAATTTCGTTTATTTAGTTTAGTATCTAATCTAAGCTTCTCTCTGCTTTCAGATTCTTGTCAACATCGTGGAAGAGGCGGATCGGTCAGAAATGATTCCTCATGAAGTCTATGGAGCTCATTTTGTGAGCTGGAGTGACTCCATCTTCTCTGGTGTGAGACCTGAAGCTGTCCACCAGTAAAGACAAAGAGAGCCACAACAACACAGCATCCAGAGAGGCTGGCCCCTGCACATAACCACTGAGTGCAGGTGAGACAGTGAGAAAGTAGCCTCAGAGGAATCTTGAAGTAATACCAGGGGATATTAATACCACGGTGACACAATGAAGGCCAACCAAGAGCGGAGTAATGGATGCCTGCCACCTAAAAAGCGCGAGATCCTGGCTCTGGAGCAGAGACCAGTGGTGGTCGCCACAGCAACACCTCCGGCTGCAGTGGCTGCTGAGTCTCCTCACACAGAAAACCTAGCATGGCTGGCCAGTGTAGCCAGTGAACGCTGCAAGTCTAGGGAGGCAGAGAGCCCGAGATGTCCTATCTCCTCCACTTCCTCCTCGTCTCCTTCCACTTCTATCCCTTCCTCAGCCACTCCTCTGTCTGCAGTGCCCTTGGCCTCTCTGCCTGCAGTTTATCCCACAGCCCTTCCCCAGCAAGCCGGGACTATCCAGTTTGCCCAGCTGGGACCCAACGTTCAGTTTATCAGCTCTGGGCCGTATGCTGGGTACATCTCCTCTCACATCATCTCAGCAAATCCCACTTCTGCACCTAACAGCTCTGCCATAGTAGGACAGCGTCCCCAGCTGGATGGTTACACCACTGCCCTTATTTCCCCCAACACCAAAGGGGAGCAGCAGTTTCAAATAGGCCTCTCCCCCACAGAACTCACTCCTGTGTCACTCCCGAACTCTCCTCAAGTCGCCAGCCAGTACATCCATCTGGAGAGCAGGACGCCTCTGACTGTTAGCGGAAACGCTGTCACCTCACCCACTGCCCATCTCCAGCTCCACCCTCACGCAGCCGTCCTCCCCCCGACACTTACCCTCGCACCTTCACAGCTTGTGGTTCAGTATGCAGATGGTTCAGCTGGAAAGAAACCAGAGGGGCATGCTAAGGGGGTGCTGAATGGGGAGATGGAGGTGGTCAAGCAGGCAAAAGCCTCTGGTCAGCCAGCAAACCATCAGCAGGTCCAGAGCTATGAGGCCAGACACATCCTCCTACCTGCAGACTATGGCCAAAACTCAGCAGGTCTCCAGACCTCCTTGGTGCTTGTCGCCCAGCCCAACCACGGACATGAACATGAACCTGGCTCAAATAAGATCTCGTTAGTCCAGACTGAAAAAGGAGGGATCTGTTTGGGGAAACCCGTGTCCAGATCTTCTTCCTTCACGTCTCTTTCTTCTTCAGAGGTGGTGAAGTCAGTTACTCCTCACACTGTCATCCAGACCACTCTACCCCACGAGGAGCTGCCAGCCAGTCTCTACTCCACCACACAGCCACCCATCATTGGCTACATTACCAGTGCAAACCAGCATGCCGTCAGCTACCATGCAGCACTGCCCCAGCACCTGGTCATCCCAAGTGGTCAGTCCCTCCTCATCCCAGTCAGTGGTGCCAATAACGGCACAGAGATGGAGGTTAGTCGCACTGTCAGTACCCTCACTGCCACCACTTCCCCTCAAATATCCACCGCCATGCCGCACGCTTATCTGGCCACGGCCCTGTCCAAGTGTGATGCACTTGGGCCAGATGGACACCAACCACCCCCTGCAGTCACACAGCCTCCAGCGTTGCCGGTACTGCCCGCAAATCCTGTTCCTGCAGTGGTGGCTGCTCCCTCCCCACCTCCCACCCATGTTCCCACCCCTGCCCCTGCCTCCATCCAAGCCTCCCCCTCTGTTTCCTCTTCCTCTTCTCCTGTGGCGCTCCCTCCATTCTTCATGCGGGGCTCCATTATCCAGCTGGCCGATGGGGAGCTGAAGCGTGTGGAGGACCTCAAAACAGAGGACTTCATCCAGAGCGCCGAGATCAGCAGCGAGCTGAAAATCGACTCTAGCACTGTGGAGCGTATTGACAGCGGGCAAAGTCCTAATGCTGTAGTCATACAGTTTTCTGTGGGAGAGCTCAAAGCCCAAGTAAGTCCCTATTCATCTTTCCTGTATGACTTCTACCTTTTAATCTTTCTCTGTAGAATTTGAAATTGCAAATCTTTGGCGCCCCCTGGTGATAATATATAAACAACTGTCAGACAGCAGTGAACATGAGATAAATACATAGGCAGCAGGAATCTGCAATGTTAGAAAACAAGATAAAATCATTGAGCACATTCTTAAACCACCCATTAGGTACAAACAGAGATGAATATATTTTTATCACAATGTCTTTAGCTAGAAAATAAGATTCAGATTTTATTCATAATGCAGAACTGAGAAAAGAAAACACCCATTCCTGCTTTATACCCATTTCCATACAAATATGCCTTATATTTTTATTACTTAATAATTCTAAAGATAAATATATCTGTACTAAGTGGAATATTCATCACTGCTGCTCACATGTTGACACTTAAAAATGACCTCACACATATATTTGACATGTCTTTACTCTTTCTTGTAATTCCCAGACAACAGATACAATACATCTTAGTCCAGCTATAGTTTCATCAGCTGTACAGTATCATGGTGGTGCCCACCAGTTTCCAGAGGGAGAAACGTGTTACAAGTAATAACATTAATGATGGCTCCTGTTCAAGCCCCCCACAGTAGGTCATGATAGTGTGACAGTGAACCAGTCCCCTAAAACTACAACAAGTAGATTTTAGCCACTGTAAACTCTATTATTTACACCTCTGCTTGTCTTTTTGTGATATGTACAAATGTCATCTTTTAGTTGTGCAAACAAAAACCTAAGCCAGCAGAATAATAAACCAGATTTTATTTTCTCATAAATATTCTACAAATAGTGGGTTTGGATGGTTGTTTGCTGCATACATCTTTTATGAAGCTAACTGTGTCTATTGTGCATATGCTCCTATCCAGGTGTGTGTGGAGGTGCTGGTGGAGTACCCGTTCTTCGTGTTTGGCCAGGGCTGGTCGTCGTGCTGCCCGGACCGGACCACGCAGCTGTTCGAACTGTCCTGCGCTAAGCTGTGTGTGGGTGACGTGTGCGTGTCGCTGACCCTCCGTGGCTTGAGGAATGGTTCACTAACAGACAGCCAGGCTTTAGGGACCAAGCTAAAAACCGCTCACCTCTCTGACTCCTGTCACAACGTGGAGCCCATTGTAAGGAACAGTATGAGTCCAAACGCTGCAGGCAGTAATGGTGGTCTCCTCATGAAGGCTTCCAGTGCAGACAGGCTGGAGAGGCAGCAGGTCACTGGACCAGGACTAGAGGTACCAGCAGGATTGGGACTAGTTCCAGGACAGGCGGAGGGGATCTACAGGGCTGGACCAATGCTGGCAGTCTCGGGGACCGGAGAAGTAAGACAGGAATCAATGAAAACAGACATGTCTGCCTACTCTAAACCACAAAGTGGTGATCCGGAGAGACCCACAGTCCAAGAGAGACGCAAGAGACGCTGGTCAGCTCCTGAGCGAGACCAGACTGAGAGAGCTGAGGACGAGCCTCCTGTGACTCTGCCCAAACCCTCCTTCATCCCTCAGGAGGTCAAAATCAGCATAGAGGGCCACTCCAGTACTGGCAGTGAAAGATGCTTGAACAAAAGAGTAGACTGTTGAGAGAACCTTAAGGAATTTTAAATACCTGTGGTTTGCTTTGTGTTTACCCCCCTCCCTTCTTTTCTCTCTATCCAGACTACTGTAATATAGACTGAGTTTACGCAGTATTTCCATGTTTTCTTTTCTTTCACACAAGTCGGATATCTATGATGACGTACAGTAGAGCACCTTCATAAGTGGTATCACACACAAGATCAGTGCAATCAATGCTGAAAGCAAAAATGAATGCAGCGTGAATGTTGAGTATGAATGACAGTCAGACACCTGAGAGACATTTGACTTGCGTGTTACATATCATATAAGCTGGGTCTCCTTTGTTACGGGGCTTACACTTGTTGGATGCAGACCAGTTAATCATTTCTCTTATTACATGAACAAGCACAGACCCGATGTCAGTGTGTGGAAAGTGGGTAACTATCCTCTGATTCTGTTTGTTTCACTGTTTATTTGGTTTGTTGTGACGTCAGCAGTAGCATGAAGGTGGAGACGTTTGGTATTTTAATGTCAATGCTCAACCATTATGGCTGCGATTAGGTTTTTATTTTAACAATGTTCATACCATTCCAAATCTGTGTACTTCTGCAGGTGTGTGTTTGTGTCTGCTTGTTATTAGTTTGTGTGCTTGTCTGTGTGTCTGTCAAACAGGGCACAGGGTTAAAGCGTGTGTGTGTGTGTGTGTGTGTGTGTGTGTACGGGTGCGCACGTGTGTTTGTGATGCTAGTGGTTGCAAATCAAGACTGAAAAGGCCTGAATGTAAACCACTGTATTCGTCCTCAATACTAACTCACGACATCATCCACGTGCTGTTTGCTATGCCACTGACAAATAAGCTGAGAATCTTATACCAGTGCTTTTGCAATATAATGGGTAATAGCAGTTGCACAAAGGTACATTCCTCTGGTGAAGTTCCTCAATTGTCTCGATACCTTGACTTTGAGCTTTAGTGTCATATTTCAACGACTGCACGTTTCATAATGTTACATCCGTCTTTAGCTGTGGCTGCTGTATGTGCGGCTTTTCAGACCCTTTTAGGGAGAAAAAAAATCAACCACTGAATGAGTTTTTAACCAATCTATGTACAGATTCGGTCCTTTCACTACAATAAGAAACAAAGCTGGCTGCCTGAACTCTGTTTCCACTGCAGCTAGCTAAAGTTTGATGTGACAGCTTGTTTAATTACTCATCCAGCAGACACAGAGCAGCATTCTTGTGCAGAGGTGTTTGAAGCTACCTGATTAATGTAAGTCCAGCTTACCACACTCCTAGCTTTATTTTTGTATCGACCAGCTTACGTTGGATATCAGGCTCTTGCTAAATTCTGCACCACGTTCACCAGCTAGTTGCTAACTTGCATATCTGCTGCGTGGTGCTGGCCAAGTAGTTTATTGTTGGTTTAGCAGAGCTTTTCCCTCTTTAAATAACTGCCTGCTGTAACTAAAATGAATAATGAGGACATTTCGCAGGCCAATAAAACCACAACATTAAGCTGAAGGACGTTAAACAGCAGAGCTGAGACGAGCTGCAGTCAGGTGGTAATCCTCTGTGGGTTTGTCACTATAACCAACTCCTCTCATTGTAGTGACCTTGCTTTCTTTACAGAAACTATGGCCTTAGATATACTGTATGTACCTAGTTCACAGCAGCACATGGTTTTTTTAGGGTTTTGCCATTAAAACCTCAATGACGGTATGCCTTCTTAAAGTCCATACCTGTTGTACCAGCTGTTTAGATGAAAACAGCAAAGTCTTTCTTTCTGATGGTAGATACATGTAATTTCTTTCTTAGAGTAAAGAAATATCCTATAGTTCATACTCAGGAACAGTGTGCATTTGTTTGTGTGTGTAAACACAGTGTATGTGGTGTGTGTATGTGTGTGTGTAGGCCTGAGACAGTGTGTCCATGTCCACAGTCCACGTGTATGTGTGCGTTTTGAACAGCAGCACTTTGATGAAGCATCCAACTGGAGTGTGGTGGTGGTGGTGGTGTCCCTCTTCCTCAGCTGTTAGATATTATGAGAATACCTGACTGTTCTCATCACATCACATGTCCTACAGGTTTATCACTGAGAGAACCATTATATACTGGGGCAGGGAATGTAAACACACATTGGGCAAACTTTATTTTTGATGATTTATAGAGCTATTATTCAGAGGAAGAAACAGTGAGCTGGAGGGTTAACTCACCAGCTGGTGTCGATCACGGACAGTAAATTGTATCCTAGAAAGTGTACAGTGTGTATTCTAACCCTTATGTAGCCTATGTACTGTATGTGCCACAGCGCCTCCTTCTACAATCATTCCATTAACTCACCCAGCGGTCCTGCTACTCTCTTCTGGTTTTCAAATGTTTATGAATGTGCTACAGCTCATTTGGCAGAATTATTTTGACTTGCACACTGTAACGTACAGTATGTGTGAATATGGACTGCAGTTTATCATAATAGCCATTAAACTCCTAAAGGGTGTTTATTGTAATCGCAGTAATCAGACTGTTCTTGTTTGTGTTTGACTGCTCAGGCTAAACACTGCCCAGTGACTGTTCTTTAAAAAAAAAAAAAAAACATGTGGTCTTATATTTGTTCACTGTTACAAAAGTAGAGCTACTGTTTGATCAGTTTGTCTTTGTTGCCATTTTCTCTCTCTCTCTGTCTCTCTCTTAGCTTGGCCCATGTTTGTACTTTCCTAAAACAAATTATTTTTCATATTCAGACCTGAAAAGACATCAAGACACAGGCAAATTCTGTGAAGTTTTAGTTTAAAAGAAATGGCTGGTGTTTATCTGAGTTTTTCTTAATGTCAACAAATCCCACGAACAGATGACAAAACAAAGCCCTCATTATTAAATCTGACTTCTCTACCCGCCCCTTAGCTTATTCATTCATTCTGACTGGTCACAAATATGTCATTTAATTTTTTTTAGAGGCAAAAATAATCCAACAGCTGCTTTGTATAATTTACAAAACGTCCATTACACTAATTCAGAACAAGCTGTGAATTAATGAATATGTGCTTTAGTGATGGCAACAGATCGCTGTAAGTGGACCTAACCAAAAATAAGCTACAGTGTCCATGTTCGCTCACATGCCACGGACTAGTAAAGTGCAGCTCATTTATATAAATTTTTGATAATTTCTGGCGCAAAGTAATTTAATTTAAGATTTGTGAGATTTGTTGACAGTGAGAGAAATATATTGCCAGCCTCATCCTTAGGAGCGCTGCAAACCCACACACTTGTTCTTGCTAGTTAGACCTGAGCTCAGCTGTGCACACTGGGAATCAAGCAGTGACTGTGCACTAGAATGATAAACGTGCATAATCCTACATGCCTTCACAGCCTTGAGAAAAGGTCTAATCAGGAAAAAAAAAAAAACAGTGAAAACATCTATATTGGTTGACCACAGGAACAACAGGTGTGTAGGGGCAGCAATATCACACTATTGGAACTGTTTACTTTAAATAATTTACTCCATTTGCTTAAGTTGGGTCCCTAAAATATGTAATTTTCACAGCCTTTCTGTGCAATGTTGAATATGGCATACAAGTGCCGCTTTGTGGTGATCTATGGAATTGCACTTTGACATGTGTGTTTGTGTGTGCGCGTGTATGTGTGCGTGTGTATCAGGGGGTGTTAGTGTAAGTAATACACAGAAGTAATGTACAGCATGTCTGAGAGAAATTGTACGCTACCTGTACAACGTCTCAGTGATTTGTAAATAGCCAAAGTCTTCCATTATAATGTTGGTATGACCTTGTCGCCAGTGGAGAGGATGAACACTGATCCCCTTGTACAGACCTTTGAAGTGATGTTTAATTTCAAAAAGAATACATCATCATTTATTTGACAGAAATACAAAATATTGCTTCACCTAAGATATTTTCTTTTGCACCAGCTCAAAAACCCAGGAAATTATGGGAGTCAAAGACTTTAAAAAAAATATTTTGTAATTTGGGTCTGTTTGGATAAATAAGATACAGTATG
The DNA here is from genome assembly GCA_900323345.1 of Pseudochromis fuscus. Lineage (NCBI taxonomy): Eukaryota > Metazoa > Chordata > Actinopteri > Pseudochromidae > Pseudochromis > Pseudochromis fuscus. The sequence continues at coordinate 83,001 of OOFC01022853.1, forward strand.
TCCTATGCGTACAGTATGTAGTAAGTATCAATAATGTTCCTTTATTTTGATGGTGTTGAGATTTGCTAGTCAGAAACTGTTAAATCTTTACTCCAAATGTTTGATTTTACATTTGATCAAATATATTCAAAGAAATAAAGAGTCTAAAAAACAATAAATTATGTCTCTGGTTGATGTTACCTTTGCAGAAGAAGTCCAGGTTCATCTCACAACTTGTGATAATCCATATTTCATCTTGGTCAGTGGTTGTGTTTTTGTGTTTGAGAGTGACAGAGATAAAAAGAAAGAGAGTGCTCTGGCAATACTTTATATGTGAATATGTGGTTTGCCAACTGTGTGAGTCTGATAAATGTTTCCACTTGAGATATGCCTGATAATATCTTCACCTCCGCTCCCCTGCTTTTGATTTCCGACAGCAAACTTTCATATTCTGCACACCGGTGATGACAGCGCTGAACAGAGGCACCTTGGAGAGGGGGGATGGAGAATCTCTGGTACTAGACAACCAATGCATTTTTGTTTTTGTCATCATTCTCCACATGCAGAGGCCTTCTGTTAAAGAGTACCTCTAAATCACTTGTAAGATCTTGTTTTATTGCTGCACTGCTAGTAAAGAATAATGCAGTCTTGCTGTTTAATAAATGACAAAGCAGACTCAAGCAATTCTGAAAATGTAAAAGTTTAATTGGAAACACATGTAAAAAATGTATCCACACTCCATGAAAGCTCTACTAATTATGAGTTGGCTCTAAATTTGTAGGACGACTGATATCTTATTTTAAGTCTTTGTGGTGTCTTTATATAACTGACTGTTGCTTGTTGGCATGTTCTCACTCTTATTCCCATTATCTATACATTTATCCTGTAGAGGGATCATGGAGTTAGGTTGAAGTCTATACTGGCAGGTACTGGGCAAGAGGCGGGGTAACTGTGCAGATTTTCTGTCTCACTCTAAGACCCAACAAATATTTGGGAATCAGCTATGTCTCCTGAAGGACATGAAGCCTTGAGATGATATAAAGTCTGCTGCTGCTGCTACAAGAAATGAATGGAGAGACTGCAGATGTGTTGTCTCAACACTGAAAACACTACTGATTTAATCAAGGTATTTTCTTGTAGCAGGTAAGAAACTTGTACTGCTTCATACAAATGTTCTCTATCTATCTACCTACCTATCTATCTATCTATCTATCTATCTACCTACCTATCTATCTATCTATCTATCTATCTATCTATCTATCTATCTATCTATCTACCTACCTATCTATCTATCTATCTATCTATCTATCTATCTATCTATCTATCTACTTTGTACTTGTCTTTGGTGTTGTTCAGGTCAGAGCCACAAGATGGCGCTGCCTTGCCTCACATTCAGTTGCCTCTGTTACTGTGATGCTGCTCCAGGAAAACCACATGTAGGTGTATGTCTACATTGCAACACATGGGGGAGCAAGAGTCCTTCCTCTGAGATGGAGACATCAGCCTTGAACATTTCATTTGGACTGACTACAAAAGATTACATCTTAGACAGAGCTGCACAGAAATGTACCTCTTCAAACTACAGCCATATAATAAACATAAAAAAGAGCCTTGAAGATAAAGTGCAAACTACAAAAATATAGAGGAAAAAATTGAATAGACAAGCAATGTGTCTCAGTTTAGTGCTTTGTAAGTTACTGTAAGGGATGGACTGTAGCACAGGAGAAAATGTGGGTGATAGTTTTTTATTTTTCATTTTGTGTGTGAAGCTCAGTTACTGAGTAAACAGAATCTGAATCAACAATCAAACAGCATTTTATTCTGATAAAAACTCAGTCTTGATACAAAAAAACTCAAACATCACACATTAAAATTTTGTTTTCAGTTCGGGGTACTCCTGATGCCCTGGCTGCATCGTTCTGCCTACCGACACAATGTTTACTGTTAAACATCACACAGTACATGCTGTAATGTACACAGTCTCAGTGTGATCAACAAAGTAGTGTTTTTGACAGGAACTGCTAGTTTTTGGAGTCTTCTCGACTGTTATGTTCAAAAAAACTATCAAACCAACACACAGAGCTTCACCTGTGATACAGTCTGTTTTTCAAAGCTAAGAGTCTATAGTCACTGTGCGACAATAATAACTTATTTATTTGGTGGTTTCTTCACTTTGTTCATTTTTTTATTGCGATGTAGTGGCCCTCAGTTTGCAAAAATGTTTTGTTGTTCAGCAACATTAAAATCTGATATACCAATTAATCACTTACAGTATATACATAAACAATGGAAAGCTCTGATAAAATAACGCCAGTGTAAACAAGCTTCAGTATCACACAACGCTCAAATATTGCACATACATTCATAAATATACACTTCAACTCTGTGCCTTTTTGGTTATGCATGTGGCTGCATATTATGTGTGTGTTTGTGTGTTTGTATGTGAACTGCATACAATCCAGGATAAATTAAATCTGGTGGTGACAAAATTCAGTAACAGAGTAAAAGACGACACAAGTTGCAACTATCAAACACATACATATGTACAGTACTTGCACACACATTCTCACACGTACACGCACACACAAACACTTTAACACTCACAAAAGCACTTGTGCATAGATCTCAAGTCTCTTTGTGTCTCACTTACACAAACACACGCACACACATGAAGGGTTCATTTACAGAGACATTTAAGGCATTGTCTTCACAACAAAGTCCTGTCTTCACTTATCAAGCTTCATTCCAATGGATAAACAATGGACATGTGTGTGTGTGTATGTGTGTGTGATGGAGCCTGTTGGGTCCGTTGTTCCCACTCTGTCTGCTTTGGTCTCTGTCCATGTGGCACTGCTGGCTTTAGTCTGTCCTTTCAGTCAGTTTCATGAACACAGAGGCAGAAAACCTCCAACCAAGGAATGTAGGTTTCAACTACTACAGATCTCAGATCTGATTTAAGTTACTCAGAAGGTGCTCATCCCTCCTGAACCACAGTCTTCCAACCAGGAGCTGTCATGCGTCCTCTTAGGCGTCCCCTGTTCGATCTGACGTCAGGTGCTCTTGATCAGAGATGTCATCGTCAGCTGGTGGCCGTGCACGGTCAAAGAAACCACACTGAGGGAATCATGTTAAACAGTTAGTACAGTACTGGATACTAAATCTGGGTTATCTGAATGTGTGTGTGTGTGTGTACCTTCCACATGGCTAACGTCAGCATGGCCAACACCAGCAGCCCCAGCAGTATGGCCAGGATGATGACCCAGAGTGGAACAGCAAACGACACATCTGGAGTCCCCCATAACACCAAGGTTCCCATCTACAGAAAAACAAAACAGTACTGACATGTTTCTGTCCCTTCCTTGGAGCCAAACATGAAGACAAACATTTTTAAATATCTCACCGAGGTTTGATGTTGAGGCAGCGTGGTGGGTTGGATGCGATAAGGCATGGATGTGACCATGAAGGACACAGTCGAGTTCAGAATGTACGGGTCATTACGTCGCTTTTAGAAGAAATACAGATTATTAGACCATAATTGAAGCTAGCTGCACAATGAAATATGACAATGACAAACTTAGGAAAGTAAAGCTAAAAGCAAATAAAAAGAAAAAGCCTCAAGTAAAAGCAAAGACACTGACCTGCAGGAAAGTATGTGCCCAGAGTCTGGATCGGATCTTAATCACCGCACTCTGTCTATTATCCAACCGACCAACCACACACATGATCTTCAGACAGGAGATGTTAGTGCAGTTCTGGTGGAGACAGAAGAAAGACATGAAGCACCTGTGAATAACTAATGAACACTGGGTTTGGTCTGATTTCTTTAGAGGATGCACATGCACATGTGGCTCACCAGGGTTTTACTGCTGTAACTGTGAGCGGTGCTGACAGATCGTTTGTGGCGGCGAGGAGAGTTACTGCTGTTCTTTAGGAAACCCAATAATTCAGGTGTGTCCTGGAGAGCAGAGATCTGAAACAGACAAGGAGAAAACAAGGGAGAGAGAGAGAGAGAGAGTTTTGAACACTCAGGGTGATACATCTTCATCAAGACAATTCAACTAAGAGTTACCTCCTGAGACTCAACACTGCAGAGTTGTATTTCAGCCAATTACACTTTTGCGCTTATATAATAGATCAGATTATCTGAGCCGACCTCTAGAAGAACATCAGGCTACAGATTTGACCTGAATAAATAAACTTTTTACAGATGAAGATGAAGCACAGAAAAAAAAAGAAAACATTAAATTCTTCCACTGCTCACAGTCTTTGTTGTTATGTTAACCATTCCCAAACAACATGTTTTTGGGTCTTTTGATCACAGTTACTTGTCAGAACGTACTGATTATCACACACTGGTTGTTTTATTGAGGTCTGTGTGGCACATGGGCTCTGATGCAGCCTCGATGGCCAACGAGGAGTATAAGATGGACCCTAAGACATATAATTTTACGCTTTAGGTTTTAAGAGATGTGATAAAATAACAGAATCTCCAGCTGTGGAAACTGGTGTGACATTTTAACAAATGTGATACAAGCTGAAAGAAGAATATGAAGTCATGTTTTCCTGGGATTACACTGAGGTTGACAACAACAAGACAGAGACAGATAACCAACAATAACATGAAGATCTTCAAGTCTCAGCTCCCAGATAACACACAGAGATAGGTTTGAACTTTTTCTCTTCCTGGAGTTCAGGTTTGAACACCGGCCAGTGACAACAGCTTGATTGAATATTATAATTTAAATGTTTTTAGAATACAACAAGCTGTGTGGGACATGAAACAGTTTTTCCTCACAGCTCGGCTAATTTTGGAAGCACAGCATAGCAACAACATTGTTCCTGCAGCTCAGTGGTTGGCAGCACGGTTACTTCAGCTGGTCAGTCAGAACAAGCCACAGAAATTTCCACTCATCGATTCATTTTGCAGCATTGACATCAACGCAGACAAATTGATTAACTGATGGACTGAGCAACCCAAACTATGAGACACCGAATAAATCATTACAACATTACATGAAGCTTCTTGCAGATACAATCTTGTCCATGTAGTCTCCACAGAGGAACTGACACATGCTGTATGTCAGACTTTTCTTTTGTTTTTGCAGATGATTACACTTTCGTAAAAAACATAACTGCATGTTTTCTTTTTAAATGACTCTACAGATGCTATCAGAGACACTGGAAAAATATTCCAGCTCTCATTTCTCCTAATAAGTCTAATACTCCATCCTCCGTGTTTTGAGCCAACTGGCAAAGAAGATGGAGCGCGGCCAGAGCAACGGGTACAATTATGTTTTAAATAAGTGGGTTTAAATGATGGAGAAACTGATGGATGCATAAACTACCAGCCATGTTATAAATACAAGTCTGAAACTGCAGTAGGTTTGATAGTATGCATGATTTTGTGAGCATGTATGGTAAATGAGTGGTTAGGATCTGTGCAAACAAAAAGTTTACATATTCATTACTATAACAGGCAGTGCACCTATGTTTGATTCATGAGATGGTTTCTGAGTATGTGTCTATGTGGACATGTATTTTAGTGTTACCTTAAGACCGAGCGGGTTGAGGCTGGTGTTCGTCCGGCAGCTAATTGGTCCGTCAGTTTGAATCTCCATGGCATACAGCAGGTTCTCGTCACGGAAACGAGAGGGCCAGCCGACCTGAAGCTCAGCCTCCTGAATACTGCTGGGACCAGAGTTATGGAGCTGGAGAAGGAGCGAGGGAGCAGAGAAAACAGAGATCTGTCAGTGTTTTACGCTCCACTGTCTTGTTAGAAGGTCTCATGTGACCGAGGCTATAATCAGGTTATCATAACTGTGGGATGATGACACGGGCCACCTGTGTTTTCATGAAGATAATACTAATGCCGCCTTCAGTCACCGGGGATTGAAATACAAGACAAGTAAAACCTACAGCATCCCCAGCTTCATCATCCTACATCAAAATTAGGATGAATTATGAGCTTAAATGAACCATCAATTTAATAAATCCTCTTCTCTTTACCCTCTCTCTCGCATGCACACACACTCACAGACATGCTCACACGTACACACACGCAAAGGTCATTAACACTAAAGCAAGTCATCCAAACAGGACATGATCCCGGTGCTGCAGGGCAGGAATTCTGCGAGAGCAAAAAAAAAAAAAAAACCTCTGTCCTCTCTAACTAGAAGCAGCTGCCCACTGGGAAAAGTACCACAAATGAAAATCATTATCAGCTGCAGGACAGGCCAGACACTGCTGCACTCCGGTTCAATGAAGCTGCCGTCCATTTAAAACAAAAAGAAAATCACATGTACCGCGGACGGACGTGCACATGCACACGCCCCTATTGTAAACTGTCGCCAGTGTGTCTGCCAGTCTCCCTCCATCTATCTGTTTGCCTGTACCTCTGTTTGACCTTGTTTTTCCTCTCAGTGATTATTACTTATTACAATACGTCTTCTCTTAAAAACAACATTTGCATCCTCCCTCCTCGACTTGCTCCCTTCTCTGCTTTCCCTCCTTCCCGCTCCTTCCTGCCTTCACAGCAGTAATTACTCTTGAGCTGGAGACCTTTGATCAGCCAGACCTCAATTTTTTTTTTTAAAGAGCTACTGGTTTTACTATGTGTGTGTCTGTTGCTGTTTACTTCACCATACCTTTGTTGCAGCCTAATTTAAAACTTTTCACACCCATTTCCCTGCTCTTTTTATCTTGACCAATAACAGTGAAAACAGAGCAGCCTAGCTCTATATTTCTCCATCTCTGAACGCCCCCCTCCTCTTCCTCCTCCTCCTCCTCCTCCTCGCAGCAGATTAGACTACCCAGCTGTGTTTCAAAGCAAAGGAATGTATTTACCTCGTAGATGTGTGTTACTTGTGGTCCGACTTCATCCTCTTTGACAGGTTTCTCTTTAGGTTCCCAGTTTGGGAATGGCAGCACCACCTGGGAGGGATGAGACACCCTGAAGAGAGCAGAAACAGCTCGGTTATAATGATGCACATGAAGAGGTTTTTGACTTTTGTAAATCCAGAAGGAGTCGGTCTGGTTGTGCCATGTAAGCTTTCCTGCCTCTCTAACAAGCTCACAGCAGACTGTCAGTCTAGTATCTGTGTGAGTTTAAAAGTACAGTAACGGTAAAAATCACCTGTTTGAATTGGGTGAATCAGATGCATAACAGAAGTGGGTTTTGGTACCGATTGTTTTGGCAGTGGACTCACATTAGGAGGGGAACATCATGCATGGGCAGCAGAGAGGTGAGACACAGTGTCCAGTTACAGTGTTATGAAGGTCATTTGTTAATCAGAAATACTTTTTTTTTAATGTATATTATTGAAAGCACTGTATTATATTATTTTTATTCCCCATATTTACATGCATCAAGAGAAAATAATATTAGAAACACATCTGGCATCTGCAGCCAAGTGCCACCAACCTGTGACTGTCTAAACATATTTCTATAAAGATTATTTTGCTGTGGAAATGTAACTGCAGCAAAGCTCATTTTCCCCCATTTGGTGACACAATCCTGAAGATTTCAGGGTAGCCTGACCTAAGTGGGCAAAAATGTTTACATCCACAACTGGAGGCGTAATGTTTGTAAGCTAAATGGACATGCTTGAACTTGAACTAGTTTAGAAAAGAGCCGCACCCCGTGACAAGCCCAGCTAAAGCAATCCTGCTTTGGTTTATTTTCAAATATGAGGTGGACACAGGTTTGAGTCAGTACCACCACAAGCTATTATAACAGTAGTGATTCAAATTGTAAAATGCAATATGTCCAAATCTAAATGAGCTTAGCTGAAGCCAGCACAGTTTTACAGGACAAACAGTGGAATGTGTCCTCCTCTTGCTTATCCCAGGTCCTCCTGTGTTTGTGTGCACAGCTGACCACACCCAAACAACGCCATGCGAGGCTCCGAGCTTTGAAGTGTGTGTGTGTGTGTGTGAGAGTGTGTATCAACAAGAATATGGGCATCTTTGGACATGTCAAAGGCTCACAAATATCCCGTGTGCACATGATTAGTGCAAATCTTTTTGTAGAATTGTGTTTTTATGCTGCTTTCCATCTTTATATAAACAGGGGGCACAAATTCAAACAGTTCAAAAGGAACAGTAATACCCTGCAAACATAAAAAAGTTTACACTGAAACCAGATCAACTGTATCTTTGGGGAGCAGACATGGCAACAAAGAATATTGTCTGAGAATATGCCCTCGTCTGACATGCAAAGATGCTTTGACTCACCCACGTAAATCCATTTGAGCTTTGGCAACGATGGACAGGTTCAAGCTGACGGGGTTGCTGTCAGAGTTATCTTTGTTGGAGCTGTGGAGAAATTCACAGAGAGTTTGAGTAAAAAAATACATAAAATAAAATGCACAGCTATGCTCTACATATTGTTCCTATAACATGTCCAACCACACTGAATTGTAAATCAGGCTGTGATACAGTGTAAGTGAAACCAAATTTCAACAAGAAGTTGTAATAAAGATATATTTTCATGTTCAGCTGACTCCAAGAAGAATTCCCCTTGCAGAGGGTTTGCAGCATTTAACCATCTGTGTCTACTGATTCGACGTATCAAAATTAATGCAATGAAGCAAACAGTGGGGATTCTGTGTGGAGCTTGTCTCTTGTCTGGAGTTCCTCTGGGCCATCTGTCTTCCTCTGTCTCTGCGGTTAGTTTCATCAAACCACAGACAGTGACGGGATCAGGACAAACACAGAACTTATTTACATGGTTCAGAAAGAAGACAAACAGCTCTTTGTGTGTGATTGTGTGTGTGTGTGAGAAAGAGAGAAGAATTTCGGGGGGGTATGCGTGAGTGTCGGTGGGCGTGTCACCTGTGGATCTGTAGCTCGAAGCTAATATTTGGTCCAGCATCTTCCAGCCTTTGGACCGAAAACCTCAAACCCACCGACAGCTGGGCAGGAGCAAGGAGAAAAAAAGAGAGGACATATGAAAAACATGTGATCGGAGAACAGGGAGGGAAGTTACAGGAAGATGACGGAGGGGAAAGAGAGCCAGATATAAGACACATCTGTACATCAAGGCCACATCATGTGTTAAAGTGTCCAATAATAGACTGTAACATTTTTAAATAGATCACCCTTTGTTATTTCATAGACAGAATATCAGGATTGTGTGTGTGTGTGTGTGTGTGTGTGTGTTGATAACAGCAGGAATCCTATATCTGAGAAAATCCAGACTACAGACACACACTTAAAAGCTCCAGTTAAGTTTCTTGTCTCTCCTCAGTTTAAATCCCCCTGTCCTCCAGGCTAACTCAGAACACATGGATTGACTTAGTTCATCATAGACAGTGTATGTGTGTGTGTGTGACAGTGTACGCCTATGTGTACATGTAAATGTGAGCTCTCCTGACCAACAGGTCAAGCACATGGTCCAAAGAGGGGAAGTGACAGCACCCAGACCAACACTTCAAGAGAGGCAGGCCTGTGGGGGGGGCAGTGAGGGTGAGGGCGGCGTGCGGGACTACAAAGTAAGGCCATCTTTATGGGACACATTAGAGAGATGGGAAGAAGAAAGCCAGGCAGGGAAGATCTAAAGAGACAGGCACCAAATGAGCACGAGTCATTCAGAGTGAAGTCGTCACTATCAGCTCGCTGTCACAGACGGGAGGAGGAGGAGGAGGAGGAGGAGTCTGACGCAACAACAACAAGTGGTCTCCTGTGTGTCTAAAAGTCTTAAAATCTGAACACCTGACACTGATAATGTTTGTAGTTTCATCCTTTAGAAAAATCTGTGTCTGTATTCAGCTTGAATTTATATCAGTTACAATTAGAAAAGTATCGAAACATCCACTAAAACTTTAAGCCTTTGCAGTGTTGTTATATTGTGTATGCTGTCCATCTGTATGCTTTGTGTTTTCCACAATATGGCTAAATACACTGCTTCTGTGTTTGGCTGGCAGCAGCCAAGTTTTGCCACACTGTGTTTATCCCTAATTTAGCAAAACAATAATTTTATTTGGAACAATAGCTGAAGCGCCAGAAGCTTCTTTGTGACAATTTTTGTCAACTGGACAAGTTTGTTATCACGAAACAAATTAAACTTGTACTGACCACTGTCACTGTGCTTTAAAGGAGACTAAAACTACAAACTTTCATCAGCCAGCTGCAGACCTCAATGTGTTTTTGATACTTAAACCATTTCACATGAAGAAAATGTAGAGCTGTAAAACATTTTTGCAAAATTGATCTAAATACATGCAAGCTCACATTTGAATTCATGCTGATGTTAAAGGTGCTGAAGGTATTACTGTGTTAAATAAAATGAGTCACTCTAACTGGTTGCAGGCATTACTCTCCTAATTAATGCTTCTACAATAGTCTACTAAACAGGGGGTTTGTGTGTAAACAGTACATTTAGTAGTTTTCAGTTATTTTCTAAGCACTATAATCTTGTGACACAATAATACATCATGATTGTATCTTCCACTAAAAGTTGATAGATGGTTATTAATAAACTGAGAGAGCTAAATTTAAAACAAAAAAGGTGAAAAAAGGTGAATGAAGCTGTAGGAAAACAGATGAGCACAAGGCAACCCCTGCTTTCCTTCAGGCATGTACCTCCTACACTGATCTCTCTGCTCAGTGAGGCACTACAGCTGTGTCATGTGGCACCAGGAATGAACTCCAGTGATGAGAACTATTTAGTTGCACAATATAACCAGAGTCTGTATGGGGTACATGGAGGTATGTTCTGCATAAGCTCACGGATTCCTGACTGTCCAACAAGGCAAAAGGAGAGTTAAATATGGGAAACATCTGGACAGCTGGGGAACACACACACACACACACACACACACACACACACACGCCTTGCCCCTTTCACATGCCCTGTTTACGCTCCCCTCCCCTCCACAGTGAAACATGACCACATAATTGATTTATCAGAATGCTTTGTGTCACCTCCAGCGTGCAAATGTACGTCTCCGCTGGCCTTGACACCTTTAGAAAAACCCCACACTCGCACATGTGACATGCTTCGTAGCACACGCATGAACAGCAGTGTGGCAGAACTGCAAGTAGGAAAGGACCACTCTTTACAAAGCCTTAGCTTCCTGCATGCGTCAGCCACGCCGAAGCTAAATGGATTATTATTACACGCTTATGCATGAATTGAGCGTGAAGCGTAACCATGGGAGGTAGAGTCTCTGGAATGAGGGTCAAGGTGACCATCAGCAATCATTGGGAACCATCAATCAGTGTGAATTAATCCTGAGGAGTACCAGTTGTGACTTCTTAGCATGGGATGCTTGCAAGAGGTGTTTAGTTGAAAACGTGTGTGTGTGTGTGTGTGTGTGTGTGTGTGTGTGTATAAACGCACCTCCGTCCCAGTCACCATTGGGTTCCCGAGGTCACACACCACCATTCTGGACTCGTTGATCATCTTGTACTCGCAATTTAACTGTGAGAGAGACTAGAGGAGGGATGAAGAGGAGTTCAAAAGGGAAAAGAAAGAGAGGGATGAGAACAGAGAGAGTCAGTGAGTGAATGGATGTGACAAATAGGAAGCAGTGAGAGTCAAGTGGTGAAAGAAAAGAACAAAGGAGGGAAGTACACCACCATCAAAGAGGGGAAGGAGGGGAGGGAGCAAAGCAAGAGAAGAAGAGAAAGAAGACAGGAGAGGAAGACTGATGAATGCTCTGACAGTAACAATGTCATCAATCAAACAGCCTCATTACACACTCATTAGAACACACACATACACACACACACACGCACACAAGCTGACCCCATCCATTTCCGTGGTCACTAATGTAGCTTGTAAATCATAATAGGGGGTTTTGGGCTGTTGCCAGTAAAGCATACACTGCTGATAGCCTTGCCTTAATTGCACCAAACAAACACACACCACAAAGACACAACAGGATGTGATGCTATACCGTAACTGCACCCGCAAATAGCTCACTTCCTCCATTCGGGCTTCACCCGTGACGAGACAATTGAATTGGTCTTATATGTCTATTTTCAGCATCCAACCTACTGACCCTGATCAAACATCCAACCCGGGATCATCGATTTCAGATAATCATGTGTATAAGTGTGAGTGTGTTTACCTCCACCTTGCGCTCCACTCCAATGTAGTCAGCCTCCGGAGGTATCAGTGTGTACAGCTCGGTCTCATAAGCTCCCTCTCCTTGGTTCACTGCAGTGATGGTCAACATGAGCAGATTGTCGTCTCCGATCACCAGTTCTGTGCGATCCCTGTGTGTATTAAAAAAGACAGTGTGCACACAAAAGTTAAATCCCCACTCCCTGTATTTTCTATTTTTTAGAAAACTGGACTTCATGTGCAATCTACTGTGAGGAATGCAGTACCCCCAACCCTGACAATAACCCCAGCAGTGTGTGTGTGTGTCAGTCACTAGAGGGTGACAGGATGTTTGTATAACGCCGCCATAGAGGTATCGTACAGCTGGAAACACTAGAGAGAGTAGGCTAATACGCACATGCTCACAAACACCACATGGTTAAATGAGACTATAATGTGAGCAACTTCAGTGTAAACTTTACTCGTTGTGTGAGAAATAACAGACACACTTTCAATGGTTTTGCTGTGTGTGTTCGTGTGTGTGTGCGATTGGTCGTCTGAAGTGTTGAGTGTTTACAGGTTGAGGTCAGAGGGCGTGGCCGTGTCGGTCTTACATGCTGGCAGAGAGCTGGAGGTCGGGGATACAAATGTTGTCGTCACCGCAGTCAAGGAGAATGTAGGCCTGAGAGGAAGAGGGGCACAGAGCGAAGGATTGTCATGAGGAAATGTTTAAGGTACATCACACGTCATCATGAAACCAAGAATAGAAAAAAAAAAAAAAAGAAGGATGCAGGTGCTGTGTATGTACACACACATTCATTCACACACACCAAACGTCTGCAGTCTGTGTCTCTGAGCTGGTTTCTAGAGAGGTAGAGGTTTAGGTTTTGTTACTTTGTGACAAAAATGATTCTCTCTCTGTTTCTCTGCAGTTACTATAATAGTCCTCATCTGTGAGTTTTATGTTGTAATTAAGTCCTGCAATGTCCAGCATTAAAAGCAACGGCAGCTGGCAAGCTAACGACAGTGGGAAAATGAAAGCAAATGTTTTCTTTATTAAAAACAATAAATAACTGGAACTGAGCTTTGTTTAATGGGTTTAATGCAGTTCACAGTTCAGTACATGAATTAAAAATGAAGGCTCGCTGCACATTAAAACTCAGCTGTGGAAAAACTTCCTAGTATTTATTTTAAGACAGTCCACAAGTGGAAGAACAATTATAAGATCATCATCATCATCATCATCATCATCATCATCATCATCATCATCATATTTGTGCATATTTTCAATCAGGCCTGTTTGTTTGACAGATAAATGTCTGAAGTTGTTCCAAAGCTGGGTTTTGTATGGAGCAGGTAATTTCTTCATTTTATATTATTGTTTTATTCTGGAGCCTTCAAATTAAAATAAATATAATATAATATCATCTGGGCTTTTTGATGTGCTCAAATTTGGCAAAGGTTGTTATCAGGGATGGGCTTAATCAAGTTTTTAGTTATAGCCCAGTGTCACAAACCACAAATTTTTCCATAGGGGCTTTACAAGATATGGCATCACTGATCTTTGACCCTTGATTCAGATCAAGAAAACTCCCAAAAGAACCTTTAACAGGGCAATGGAAGAGATGTGATGTGCAATGTGTTTTGATGCACAACGTTATGCGTACACCTGTACACACATGCATACAGTAAGGTATACCCACATGCTCTTGGAGGAAGGTGCTGCTGTAGTGGTTGAGGACAGGTGGGAGGGTTTGGTCACGAGATGGTGGAGCCAGACTGTAGTTCAGAGCCAGAGAGATGGGGGTCAGTTTGTCCCTGAACTCTTCCTCCTCCTAGAAAGAAGTAACAGAAATTGATGAAGATGTGTCACCGGTGAACTCTGTTTTGTTTTAAATGGTGAGTTAAACAGTTGGTAAAGCTGAGTCGTCTGCAGGAATCATATCACAAGATCAATAATGAAACGTTTTGCTCACTCTCAAATAAATCATGTAGCTCAGGCAGGCACGAGGTCGGTTGTGACCCAGTCTGAGGAGCCCTGTGTGCTGAGGTTGCTGCGTGTCCAAGAAGAGAACTCGCTTGACTCCGCCTCTTGTGCCTTTCAACCAATCCAGCTGCAGTTCAGCTTTGAGGTCTGGACAGATGATAATAATGGAGAGGGAGATTTGACAGCATGAGTGATTCAGCCAAGCTGGCGTGTATGCAAACTTCCATTAATTATGTAGTAAGGAGACATTCGTAGGTGTTTTGCTCTGCAGAGAATCATTAGGATGGTGGAAACTATGTCCACCTCTGCTGTTCATCTCTCATGTGTCCTTTATTCTTGTTCCTGCCTTTGTTCCTCGCTCTGATTGGTTTGGCAGAGTGGCAGTTTCTGAGCAGGAAACTTAAATGAGATGTACAACAGAGCTGGCTCTCACTACTTTCCCATCCTCTTCACTTCCCCCTTTAGCCTCTCCCTCTCTCTCTGCCTCAAACCAACACACTGAGCACAGCTGCTTACCTACAGAGCTGGGGATCTCCACGCCACTGACTGCTGCACACACATCCACTCTCAGGCTGGGGGGAAAGCATATTAGAAAGATAGAGACAAGAAGGTGTGGGGGGATTGTTATGTTATATGTTAGCATATTGTACATAATTAACACATTTGTTACACACTGTAGCTTTCTGTTGATATTTGTGTGTCTTATAGGTGTAGACCACAGGTGTCAAAGTCGTGCCATGAAGGGCCGAGACCCTGCAGGTTTTCTTTCCAACCAGCTCTCCAGCAGCTGATCTCACTGATTACCTCCTTTACTCAAACTGAAGGAGGTGCTGATCATTAAAATGACCTCCATCAGGAGCTGGTTGGACTGTATATAGACTGTATATAAAAATGGACGTGAAGCCAAAGAGTAAGTGCAAAAAACTGCAATACCCTGAATGGTCACTAGATGCTGGCTCCAAAACACTTACTCCAATTGACTTCAATTAAAAAAATCATCAATTTGAATCATGAAATACTCAGTGATTATTTTATTTTCACAAGTCATTCTGATGTCATTAGCTAAAGTCAACTCATTTTATCAGTGTCCATCTGAAAATCATTTTATTTTAAGTAGATATTAAGTTTCAAATGCAGAAGATTTAGGGGCGTGGTTAGTGTAATCGACAAACCTGGTCTCCAATGACACCAGACCTGAACTTGAGTCTCATACACATTGGACAGTGTCCTCGGGTTCAGGGGTGAGACCCACCTCCTCACTCATCCCTTCATATCCAAATATGGTCATTTCTGGTTCCAAATAACCAATATCGTGATGTTCAAAAAGCACATAATTGGCTGCACAATAAACATCAATTATCTTATTCCTTCATTCATTGCAGATGTTCTGGCAATATTTTTTTGGGACATTTGTATAATTGGAAAAATTGGGGTGAAAAAAATAATTAAAACATAACAGCCCATAAGCAAGGCATTACTTCCTTCCTGTGCTCCAGGGGGCAAAGGGAATTACCGCAGAAGCCCCGCCATTAGACACACGGACATGGGAGACTGGGAAACGTTTATGCATTTCCTCAATTTAAGTGTGTAATACCCTGTGTGGAACTGTGTTATCACCTCTTTAATCGAGAACAGGAAAGTGACTCTAACACATGGAGGCAAGCTCTGCTAATATCTGCTAATCTGGGGGAAGCTTATGGATGTAACGCTCCCGCTTTTACACTGAAGACTCAGCAATATGAGGAATGAAGTAAACTACTTCATGTGATTATTGTTTGTTTACTTTCAGTTCACAAATCCTGACAGCCGAAATGCAGATGTTGCAAATGCCTGTGTGTTTGTTAATAATTAGGATCCCCATTAGATGACACAATAATGATGAGCTAGTTTTCCTTGGTTCAAAATGTGTGTGATGCAGATGTGAGTTTATGTGAGCGCGTGATAAAATACAGGTTTCTATTTTAAAAAATTGCTCCCTTAAGTCATTGCAACCTCTCTAGGTGGTTTCATGGTTGTTTAATACGTGTTGCATGTGTGTGTTTCATGGTTTTAGGGAGGGTGTGTTTAAGTGTGACTTTAATAAGCACTCTGTGTCAAGCTTTAGGGTAAGCAGCACATAAATGACCCCCACTTTACTGACAACAGCTCTGGCTCTTGCTGAAGTCATTACTTAATGTCATTTTTCCCAAAATGCATCTGTGCTCCACCACCTAAACACTGCTCGCCGTCCCCTCCCTGCACCAATAAATCCCACTCCTCACTCCAAAGGGTTTTCTTAATAAGTAAGACAACCTCAGATGAAAGGAGCTGGTCCATCAGATCATCAGATGACCGGACAGCTTAGTAACTCCCTGCACCTTCATGACGTCAAACTGTGGGATTGTTTTATTGTACTGCGTCTTCCTCTCATTTTAGGAGGGCCAGCATTTCACTTGGCCGAGCGTGGCCTTGTGTGTGGCCATTTGGCTCATATATAAACACTTTGGATTTCCGAGGTGGGCGGACAACACGTGGTAGAAACCACTTTTTTTTTCTAGTGTAACAGAAACATAACACTTGGCTTAAACTGGCTTCCTTTTTTCCACTCCACCAGTACTTCATCCATTCACTTTGTGCGTGTCATGTATTAACATTACATGGTAATTACAGGGATAAGCATCACGCTTTCTAGAAAAAAACCTGTTTGAACCTGAAATAAGTCACTTCTGGCCACAGAGACAGGCTGTAGCCACATCCTATTATCACCTATAAACTGTAAACGTGCTAGAAACCATTTGTAGTCACCTTACAAATCCAACAGATCAGAGTTTACTGTTCTGGAGATTATTCCAGACTATACAATGACTGGATTAGAAAATAGTGATGGGGACTGTTATGTCCTAACCCTGACAGCTGGAAATTACAAATGTCCTCTCGTCTTTTTTAAGAATATATACAACATATTAAACATATGCCAACATATTTGTTAATAAATGCAAGAAGATAATAGATGCCTGGCTATTTTTCGTTGGATAACAGGCACAAAATGGAAATGATTCACTTTTATTTTGATGATTATTAATGAGACAGGATATTTATTCCCCCGGAGGTTTCGAGGATAGAGGAAATGAATTCAGTGTTGTTAAACCACCTTCATGATCAAAGACCACAGGGCAATTATTTATCTGAGAATCAGATGCTTAACTATGTGACTCAGATGTGATGGTAAAATATGAAGCACAAACTGGATCTCGCATGATGCATCTCTCTCGCTCTCACTGTGAGGAAACAAATGAAATGTCCACAATCTTGCCTCCTCCGAGACACAAGAGCCTCGGATATCCTTCAGTTTTAGTGCTGTTTGACTCCCTGTGTGTGTGTGTGTGTGTGTGTGTGTGTGTGTGTCCTCTCTGATTCCATACCTCGGACCCAAAATTTTATGGCGGTTTATTTAAATAAGCTGACTTTTGTTTTGACAAAATTCCACAGTTTAGTGCTCTCTGTCAATCTGACCCAAACCCCTTTCCCTTCTCACTCACTGCCAATACTCACACACACCACTACGCAGACGCCATGATGGCAGCTCGCCGAGCCGCACTCCTCCCGTCCAAACAGTCCTGCAGCAGTTCCAGCCCCAATAAGTCAGAACCAACAATAGACTGTGGCGAGGCAGCAGGAGCCTTTAGTCCGGTTCCCCTCCACTAAACTCACCCCCAGACTGTTCAAAGCCCGCCTGCTACCCACAGGAACAATAATATAATCAAAACAGAATTATGCAGTTTCAAATTAATTGCAGGGTCTCATAAATCTGATTTTTCAGGTTATACGAGGAGGCTTTTTTTTTTTTTATTGTGCTCCTACATTACTACAACGGAGGTGCAGACCTTGGCTGATGGCAGATATCTAGAGCACAGGGGTGAAATATTTGTCACATCTGTCAGTGTGAGTGTGATTTGTGAGCATGTATAGTTTATACTGCATACCACTTTATGATGCAGTAGAAGCAGCGCGATTACTGTTACAGATCTGGGGTTTGCTGCAGCAGTGGGCCTCATTAGTCTCATGTTTGTTTAAGACTTTGATTCCTTTAACTTTAATTCACCTACACACACACACACACACACACACACACACACACACACACGAGGTCTGTTTACAAAGGACTAAATTATGACTGAATGCGGGTGTTAACACTGGAAAAGAGACTAAATGTAGATACGGTCAGAGTTGCTACTTTTCATTTTTAGCTTGACTTTGAGTGTGGTGTTGATGGACGCTATTGTCTGAAAATGCAATGCCAAACAGAGGTGGCACAGTTGCACACAGCTGGAAAACATTGTGGACTGTGGTGAAGAACCAGAGAGACATCTCACAAAACAAAAAAAAATCAAATATAAATTCTTTAGAAAACAGTTTGCTTGTTTAATTGCCAGTGGTGATCCCAAGTCACCATTTGGTTTAAGTTTCATGTACCCTTTTTGACATGGTCATATATTTGTTTTACTTTCATTTTGTTCCTTGTGAAAAAGCTCACTGAAACTCACATCTCCCTCCGAGAGGGAAACATTAAAATATGATTCAACAATAAATATCCAGTTGAGATGTATAAAAAGTTTTAGGTTTCCTAAACTAAAATAGTAAAAACCATATTCAGGACTTTTTGAGGAACGACCTTCTGTGACATGAACGGAGGCCATATTTGTTTTTCACAGAGGTAAAGAAGAACCAGCCCAATCTGAGCTATACATGTACACACCATTATATATGAGTCAACCTCTGGGGATGTCTGGTATATACAGGACAGTGAGTAGAGATTTTTTTACCAGGTGACCATGATGTCCGTCTGAGGCAGGTGGCACTGGCGGTCGTCAGGATTCAGGATCCTGGGAGTCAGGATCATTGCAGCTTCCACAGACACCACAGCTCGAGACCTGCACACATACACAAAAAAAGCACGACACAAACATGAGTCTCTACTTTGAAACTTGCTGAAGAAACGTTAAAGAAATGAGAACCTGTATACTCCTACCTGTACACTGACACCTCGCCTGAGCCAAATGCCCCTACGATGAGGTCTGCAGAGAGAGAGCGAGACAGAGGGAGCGAGGAGAGACGGGAAACAGAGAGCTTCAAAGAATGCAACAGATGGGACTGATTTCAAGGTCTCCAGCAATCTTCATCAAACACAGACCTCTGACGTTTAATACACACACACACACACATACACAAACTATGATGCAGCATTGACGTTCTGATATCACCATGCTGTTCCCTTCTTTTCCTTTCAGACCCAATCCATAAACAGAACATGCATTAATGTGTGCATGTGTGTTCAGTGTATGTGTGTGTGTGTGTGTGTGTGTGAGACAGGGACCCCACGCTGCATTCCAGAGCCATTAGAAAAAGTTCACATCGCTCCAATCACACATTTCGCTAAACAACAACATTTCCCAACAGCCCGCGTAGCAACGACTCCTAATTGCTAACAGCAGCAGATTTCATCTATATGTGATTTTTTATTTGTTTTCATGGGTTTCGTGATGAACACACACTTTTAATTGGCTCTCAAAGTTTAAAATAGAGTTGGTATTTAATGGCTGTGGTCAGGGGACACATACCACCGAAAGCCGCACACTCACACAGACACAGACACAGACATATACACACACATACGAGGGCTGATTAAAACAATGTGAAACTGAGGAGAGGCACTTAATGGATACAAACCACCATGACCAGATGCAGCAGAAACTGAGTTGTGTGATCCTGAGAAAGATGGTAAAAACTCATGCTGCTCAGCGAGAGGCAGCTGGAGCTTTAACTAATGATTACCCTTATTATTAATTGATTATTATTATTTTTTATGACTGATTTATTTACTTGTTGCCGATACAGTAATAAGAAATAGTGAAATCACAAAATCAGCATCCAATGAGAAAATATCAAATACTCTCATTGGACTCAATCGTTTGATACTTTTAATTTTTCTGATCATTTTTAAAACACTGCTTCAACCTGCTGTAAGGGGACAATAGATGAAAGCAAGTGGACGTGCACTCGTGCAGACTTTGCTTGTCATGTGCTGTGTCTTTCTTCTCCTGTGTATTTAAGAAGAAAGGCACTAATTGAATCTGAGAGAGGCACATCTGTTTCTGCCTTTGGCTGCAGTCACTGAGTCCCCCTGAAACCACAACATTAAACATTCAGACCTTGTCCCTCTTCCCTAGGGGTGTGCTATGTCACCATGTGAGTGCGTCGCTCTGTGTGTGTGCATGTGTTTGTACTGTATCAAAAATCCTGCAATAATAAAGGACTCCAAGATGTGAGGTTTATTTTTTTTCTCAAGTAGTTAAAGAGGTGCAAAGCAGGGAGGGAAAGAAAGTAGAAGAATCTTTGAGGGGGGAAGTGATAGAGAGAAAATGAGAGCAGAGGATTGTGCACTTGGCTTTAAAACCACAATCTGTGAAAGTCATCAGAATCAAGGTGTGTTTTCAGCAGAGAGAGAGGGACCACCCCATAGTCCAAATTCCTGTGTCCATCCATCCCACTGTTGAAGTTATGTAACTTGGAAACTGTAGCTCCACTCCTGCCATAAGTATGTGTTTTATACGGTGGTTATCTGTGCTCCCTATCCTAACACTGCATGACATGAGGCTGATTTGAGGATAAGGCACCTTTGAGGTTAAGAGTGTTCGAGAGTGTGAGTGCGTCAAGGGCTGAATCAAATAACGACCCACTCTGCTTTCCATGTCAGTCCCATTTCCTTACACACTGGAAATCCTGCCCACCTCTGTTGATGTGAGCTCGGTGTGTGTACAGAGACACACTGAACTGTATCGGCTCACACTCCAGCGTTCGTACGCCTCACTCAGCGATGGCATTTCTCGGTGCAGGTAGGGTCTCGGTAACTGAGCTGCTTTAGCTGACGGTGTCCATCCCAGGCTGTAAAAACACAACCTCCATCCAGAGTTTAGACAGACTGTCAAGCTGTCACTGGCTGTCTGCCCCAACCGCCTATTTGGCTGCAGGGGACTCGCCTTGATGATGAAATGCCAAAGGTCAATGGCACTCAGTGGAAAAAGAGGCGGTTTAGGGAGAGAAATGCAGAATTTCTTAAATCTTGGATGCATGTGTTGGATTTTATTTTTGCCAGGTCTTATACATATCTGACAAACACTGCTTTCACCCTGCGATGCAGAGGGAATTGCCTGGTCCAAACGGGAAAGGATTATTTCAAGATTGCCTAATATGGCGAGTTTTGTTTAAAAGTAGATTTTAATATGCTACTGAGGGAAAAAGAAACTTGGAATAACTCTGTTGAAAAGCAGTTTCTAAATATCCAAGCAGACATGGAGCCTAGTAATAAATTTTACACCTAGTTACCAACCAAATGACCAACCTCATGACCCCTCACCGCCACACACTTCCAAACACCAACCCCGACACGTCTCTGCACCTTTAACTCTTTCAGCGAGCCAGTGTGATTGACAGGTGAAACACTCGGATTTTGACCTTTGACCCTTTAACTGAACCTAAGATGCACCCTGAGGAAATCTGACCCCCCGGATACACAGTGGACCCCAGTTCCCCTGTATTAAATGTTGAGTTATTGCTGCTTCTGTATGGTGCGCAGAGCTAAAAGTGTTTAATTAATCAAGCAGTACAGTCCCAGTGAAAGCGATCAAATACAAAGACAAATATGTGACGTAATCCTTGTAGATAAAATCCATTAAAACTAAAAGTGGAGACTAGTCATGATCCTTCCTTCCCTTCCTGTGGTAGGCTAATGACATTTAATGTTAATAGGAGCATATGGCGGCGCTCGCAGGCCTCCCAGACGCCGGTGCAGTCCTCTCATAATGCTGATCAAACATCTCGGGCTCCTTTGAACACTGTGACTTTACTACCCTGCAAACGACACACCAGCCATGTGTGTGTGTCTCACTTCCGTCAACGAGCCCGCTAATGACAGACGACAAAAGCACTGCACATTTGTACGAGTGTGTGTTTATATGGTGTGTGTGTGTGTGTGTGTGTTGGCTGAAAGCTCCGCCACCCATGAGTTCCTACTCTACTTCCTCCTCCCAAAGGGGCTCCACCAGCCCCAGTTTTTAACCTGCGTGTGTGTATTTACTGTACAGTGTTTTTAATTCTGCTCTTTGATTTGCAGTGGGTCTGCATGGGTGTAACTGTGACCCGGAGCCTGGCTCACGCTCAACACACACTCTGCAGCCGCCAGTGAAACTGATCACAAGCCGCACATGTGAACCTGTGTGTATTCACGTGTGTGTATTTCCTCTGATATCCTGTTTGTGGAATGAAGAAAGCTGTTATTGTAGCAGGATGAAAGGGAAAAGAGGGGAAAGGGGAGCGGGGGCAAAGCAGAGAAAAAGGTAAAACTAAACAAATTCTCATTTTCAGCTTAATCTGTGGAAGCATAAACCCAAAGAAATGCTGAGAACAGAATGGCTCCAAATTAGGGAGAAAATAATGTAGTGGTTCAGCGGTTTTACAGGCCTGCTTTGTCTCAAATACATTTTTTGTGAATTTAAGACTCATGTATATAAATACCTCCAAAAATCATCCCCTTTTCAGGTTGTTTTATTATCCCAGTGCAGTAGTTAATATATTCGGAGGCGTCAGAAGCTGAAGGTGTCTGGTAAAGTAAGTAGGTGACACATAGGGAGTCGCTGCTTATACTTTGATTGAATGCCGCTGCGTCTCCTCACAGTTTTGAGGATGTAGGCCGAGGCCTGAATGTCTGACAGACTGAACATGCGAATAATGTATTATAGTACTCTTTTCTATCTCTCTATCTTATGTCTCCTCTCTGTCCTCAGCACCGTAAATCCCTAATGAATGGACGCAGCAGCAGTTCATGGCACACATCCCTATACCCCCTTCTGATGACTTTACCAGAGAAGAGAGGGAAAGCAGTAGGGGAGAACATGGAGATGGTAGTGGAGGAGTGCATGGGGGAACGATGAAATGAGGAGGTCAAGAATGAAGAGGAGGGAGGCTGTAATGAAAAGGAGTTGGATGGAAAGTGGAGAAGTGAAGGAATGCAAGAATTTTGATTGTAACATGGGGAGTTGAGTTGCGAAGGGCTGAGTATTTACCAGGATACTGATTGTTGTCCAGGTCTTGGCCTCCTCGCAGAGTGAATCCATATCCAGGCAAACTGCCACTGGGGGTCCAGGCCGCTCTCAGCTCCTGGCTCAGTGTAAGACCTTGCGTGGATACATCTTTGTTTCCATTGAAGATCAATACTCTGCCTCCACGCTCCTCGCCTCCGAACGGACAGCCCACCGCCACGTCTGAGGGATTAGACACACACATAAGCATGGTTTAGACATCAGCAGGGTTAAAGCCCCGTTGAGACAGAAGCAGAGGAAAACATAGCCTACAGGTAGAAAAAGACAGAGGCTGGAAAATAGCTTGACCTTTGTACACTCAGCAGCAATTTACTTCTTTTTTTAAATTTACTTATTCCTTAATCCTAACTCAGCTCTATCTTTCCTTATCTGTGTGGGCACAGTTTAGGCCACTGGTCGAACTTTTGGTAACATTTGATGAAGTAGGAAGTGGAAGAAGATAACAAGTAGTAAGCAAAGAGACTATGAACAGGAGAAAACAGCTAGCCTCACTATGTCTAGAGGTAACAACAAATCTCAATAATTAACACATTATTATTATTCTTTTAAACTTGTAAACAACATGTTTCAGTGTTATATGGATCGTGTGGCAGATTATTTCTTGGATGTGATATAATGTGTATATTATTGACCTGTTGAAGCGCTGGACAGTGGTTTCCATTCTGTGTGCTGACCTCATAGACTGTGTATAGAAATGAAGCTAACGGGACATCGCCTGTTGGTTTGTGAAGGCAGGAGTTTGCCATTTAAACATCACCATGTTGGTTGTTTGGAGCCAGAAGTGACCATAATTTGGATATGAAAGGAGGAGTGAGGAGGCGGGTCTGACCCTTGAACACGAGGTCGCTATCCAGTTTGTATGAGACTCAGGTTCAGGTCCAGTTTCATTGGAGAACAGACCTGTCAATCAAATTAATGACACCCCTAAACTGTCTTCTTTTTGAAGCCTAATATCCACTTAATCATGTTTTATTTCAGAAGGCCCCCAGATTACCAAGAGGAATTAACTTTAGCTACTGACATCAGAATGACTTGTGGGAAAATACACTGACTGAATATTTCACGATTGAAAATGATGAGTTTTTTTAAGCCAGCATCTAGTGGCCATTGGATGTATTGCACTTTGTTGCTCTTGCTCATTGGCTTCACTTTTGAGTCCTGGTTGGTTTGTCATCTTCTTTATACAGTGCATGGGTGACTGACCCTGAACTGGCCAGCTGCTAGTTGTAGCTTCATATTTACTGTCACTTGTCTCAGCAGGAAGGTAAATAAGCAAATTTTACTAGAACTGCTCCTTTAGACATACACAGATGAATTTGTCACAATTGAGACGTAACAAATAAAATACTGAAAGCACCTGTCCTGATATCAAGAGTCATAGAGTTGCTGTACACACAAACAAATTAGTGTATTTACTGCTTAAACTCTTCATGTCCATGCATGGCACTGCCCTTCATTAGAGTACGCATCAGTAGTGTAACTGTCCAAACACCTCTAGACATCCTGTTTGTCTCTAGACCCCCTCTCTCTCAGCCTAAACAACTAGTTCCACATGAAGCAGATTGTGGGGTAGAGAGGATAAATGCAACCATGTGTGTATGCAAGTGTATATATATGAGTCTGTGTGTGCATGTGCGTCTGAGAGTCAGTATGTCTATGAGTCGGTATGTGTACATAACTGAATAGCTGTGTAAAAAAAAAAGGAAAAAAACTAACTTGAAAAAAAAAAAGCTTTCAAATAATGTGAAAGTCACTCATGTGCATTGCTCAACAACGTCCCACACAATGCAGACATCCACAGCAGAAAAAATCTTTAGGACACCCACTGTGATCACTGAGACCAAAACTATAGGAGACTGCAACTTACAGGAAAAAAATCAATAAAGTAAAATGAAAAAATAAAATAAGCCAACACTCTGCGAGGAATGGTGACAGAAAGCCAGTGCTGGTCGATAAAAATCAAAAACAAAGAAAGCCACATGGCAAATTAAATTAGCTAAATTGTAAGGTTTCGACAGCTGACGCACAGAAAAACCATGAAGATGAGAGGAAATGGGTATGGTTGTGTTTTCAAGAAGAATTTGGGGAAATGGAGTGATGAGGTCTGTGCGATGGGAGGAGGAAGAGGCTCATTGTCATCACAGAGAGAGCAGGGATCTGTCAGTGATTATGTACAGACACACACGACAGCACAGGTATACTCGAACACATCAGTTTGACATTAGTAAAAAGGAGCCGCTGAAAACCCTGAACACAGTGTTTCCACGGTGACTCCGTTGGATAATCCCGAATAATGAAATCATGTGCAGAACATGGACGCGCGCTCATCAGATTAAATGTATTTTGTCTTCCTGTCACCACTGCTGGCAAAGAGGCTCCATCTCCTCTCAGACCACGTCTCTGACCCTCAGAGACCGTCACACTCTGACACACAGCAGATGTGATCGGTGCCTCTAGCAAAACAAGAAAAAAAAAAGCTGCTGTATTGATCCGATGGTTATTGATCTAATAGGTAATGGGTTCAACGGGCTGGTGTGCACATTAACACACACTGTCCAAGAATAAATAAAAGATAAATCAGCGGGATTGATAACATACGATGCCCAGATGTGCATCCATTCATTTATTTTAAGGGCAGCAGTCAGGAGGTCTTAGTTTAGTTGAGCATTTGGGCTCCAGGCTCCGTTGTGTGTGTGTGTGTGTGTGTGTGTGTGTGTGTGTGCATCGCTGTGTCCAATCAATGTGACGATAAAACAAACACATCGAAGAGGAATGAACTCTGGGCTGCCGGACAAAAGCTCCCAGATGATTTTATCTCTGGGCACATCTGGTGAGGTAAAAATAGCTCTAACACACACATGTGGCCTAAACCCGATCATCACAGGAAGAAACAACTCCACACAGACAACCTTTCATCGCCGCACTTCCTGATTGGCTGAAGAGCTTTAAGTTTCCTCAAGCAGCAGCATCTGATAGGATTTCCTCAGTTAGAGACGTAAGAGTTCAAAAGGCACAAAAACAGGGAAAAAGATTTGCCTGTTATCGGGTTCACCTGGAAACATCAGCTCCATATGGGCAAAACATTACATAGGACGGAGAGGTTCATGCACTGGACACAACATATCTCAAAGGGTTTTTTTTTTTTTTTAATTTTTATCTGACGGCATACCATTGAATCCATCCTGGTTAACGTCTCCCAGAGGTGCTATGGCTGTGCCGAAGCGTCCGAAGATGTGAGTGCCAGTGAGAGCGAAAGGTGTGGAAAAAGTGAGAGGAGCCAGCTGCAGGTATAAGTACACCCTTCCCACCTCCCTGGGTTTGCTCTCCATCTCCCTCTCCATGAACAGGGGAGCTCCAACCAGCACGTCGTCCGTCCTGGGGGGACACGGTGCAGTTCCAACAATCAGAGACAGACAGAGACACAGACGTGTGGTGCAACAGGGAGTGCTTTCTACTCACCCATCTCCATTCAAGTCAGTAACAGCCACAGAGTAACCAAAATAAGAGGCCATCTGAGGGACACACAAAGGGGGAACATTGTGTAGTGTAATATGAGTTTCATCTAATTAAAGTTTTGTCTGTCTCCATCCAAACTGTGTTGATTGAAAAATTGAAGAAAATCCATATCAGCTGGTGCTCATGGTTCAGGAGTTCAAACACAGGCTGTGATGATGCTCGTACCTGTTCCCCTGTGAAGTTCAGGATGAAGGTCAGATTGGTGCTGGTGGAGTTTATCATTGCAACCTAAAAGCAAGACAGACAATCAGACATAACAATGCCACAACTAATACTTCACCAGACTTTGTCCTTGTAGCACACCAGGGGTACACATGGCCAAGCAGTATGACAAACAGGCTCATGAAGAATGTAGGGAAAAAAGTCAGAAACCGCATATAAAAGCTTTTATTTAACTAAAACCCCTTTCTATTCCCTGCCCTCCCCCCACCACCATCCTCTTTGTGCCTTTACCATTTTCCCCTCATCTTTCTCTCCTTCCCCCCATCCTAACCCTGGTTGCAGGCAGAGACGGAGGGGGGAGGCTGAGAATTCCTTCATAAGACCTAAAATAACAACCACATGGAGACAGCCGGGGGCTACTCGTACACACACATGCACACGCGCACACACATGTGCAGGAGGATACACGCTGACCCAATCACAGATGTCTCAAAGACACACTAAAGAGGGATACACTCATGAACACAGACAGATGAGGATGTGTAAACACAAATATTGAATCAATAGCTGCAGAGTTAACTTTCCTTTGCTCTCAGTTGTCAGATTGGTCACAGTGGAAACCCGATCGGTCCTGACGGCTACTCCAGTGCCAGGCCTCTAACACGGCCTACCTGCATCTCTCATAACACCCCACCCACTGTGAGCTACAACCACCTCCTCTGTGGCACTCGCCGTGCACTGTCTGTACAGGAAGGGACACCGGCAACTATATCCAGACATAAAACACACATTGTCAAAGTGTGTATGTGTGCAGCGTGGTGAGTACTGCGGTTACACTGCAGGTTAGAGTTAGGGGTCGTGTGTGTGTGCAGAAGGGTTAGTGGGGTTAGGTGGGGTCACTGCTCTCCACATGCAGCGGAAGCTGTGTGTCATTAGGGAGGATTGACACAGTCAGCCCTGGGGACAAGTTCCCATAGAAGAACACAAGATGTAGTGAAGTTTATGTATCGAAGCACATACAGTATAGTCATAGCCTTTTTGAAATATATGTGTGTGTGTGTGTGTGTGTGTGTGTGTAAATACTCTCTTATCCATCTTTTTAGCCCTCAAACCAGACTCACACATCCACCTTGTCAATATGAGAGATCTTATTGGACGACTGAGCCAATATCCAAAATATCTGGCTACAAATCACTGGAAGTCTACTCAATGGATGAACATCATTCTTCCCTAAAATATTCCCTTATATGGTGTTTGGTGGTATATAGCAAGTCAGTCCAAAACCTCCAATAGGTGTTTAGTTTGTTTGACTTCTGATGACTGTAAAGGCCATAACATGTGATCTACATAGTTAGCTTCTCATTAACACATTTAGTGCACATCATTTATGCACTATAAAGAAGTATTTGCATTTGCTGTACTTTTTCACTTATTTATTCTGAGCTTTTCTCTGTTTGTTGCTTGCAAACGTATCATTATCTGTTCTGCTTGTTTGTCCATACTCACATATCCAAAGTTCTGTGCTCCTCGGGGGACTCCAGCTATCAGCTCTGGGAAGGATAAAAAAACAAAGAAAGACGTAAATTTGTGTGAGAAAGATGCAGAGAAAAAAAAGAAAGGGCTCGACACAAGTTCGCCTCAAACGCCTGAACGGCCTGTCCCAGCCCACCCAGCCCACCGCCGAGTGTTGCTGAGATCACACTGAGTGATTGAGTGCTCTGCCTCTGCTTCGTGTATTGATTGATGAGCGCGGTGCTGTGAACTTATGAGGATGATCTAAAGGTCCCACCCAGAGAGAGAAGACAGCCTCCCCGCTTCCTGCCCTCTAGTTCTTACCCAAAAGGCTCAACCACGAGTCTATAAACCAGTAATTCCCAGCTCCATCTTCACTCACATCTCCCAGTTACGACCAGTTCCCCAGTCTGAGGAGGATTTGGGAAACAAGACCACAACAAGCTTTGCACCACAACACAGCGTATCAACAGGCATGTGTAGCCTCTTTAGACTCGCTTTAAGACTCTCTGACATGTGTTGCGCCTGAGGTGGTTGCAGGGTTGGTATGGGGGTATGTAAACCCAAGATTGTCTTGTATAGATCCCACCAGAGGATGATTAGTAAAGTGACACCTGGGAGGGGGTCAAATGTTTGTCACAGACTGTGTGGTGACACTGATTACAGGGAAAGAAAAAGCACAGAAAATAATGTGGCAAGACTGTGGTTGAACGCATTTTCTCTGATTTTTTTTCTTGAATAAAAAAGCTGCAGTTTATGTCAAAATTGCTAATACATCTGGTTAGCACAACAGACAAAGTGATGGTATGAAAATAAACAGCATCACCAGAAGTTCACATGAAAGAGATTGTAACTTTAAAGAATTTATATTGGTCTGGATATTACATATGTTCAACACAGATGAACTCAAAGGCATTCGTCTTCATCGTTTGTAAAAAAAAATAATGCTGCTTGTATATTTTTACACCTAATACTTCAAGTCCGGCTAAGATTGTGGACCCGCTCTAAACCTGAAGAAGCTTGTGGAGTCTGCCAATAATCATTGTAATCAGTCAAAATGAAGGAGAGGAAATCCTTTTATCAGTGGTTCCTGAAGATCTGTCCCCTTGGGGTCGTGACCCAGACGTACAGAGACAGTTCTCATTACTGCTTCTAAGTTCAGACACAGGCTCTGTCCCCCAGCTGTCCACTCCCTATCACTCACCGTATCACACACCTCACTGTTCCCGCTATCCACGCTTTACAATTTACTGAGAGAGAGAGAGAGAGTGCAAATGTGCAGTGTTGTAGAGGGAGGCTAATGCTGATGCTGTTAGTCTGGGACTTCTCTGGTGCTGTATGTGGTTAGGTTGTAATGAATTGTTGGCTTTCTCACCTTGTTCA
Organism: Pseudochromis fuscus; assembly: GCA_900323345.1. Taxonomy (NCBI): domain Eukaryota; kingdom Metazoa; phylum Chordata; class Actinopteri; family Pseudochromidae; genus Pseudochromis; species Pseudochromis fuscus. The sequence continues at coordinate 112,723 of OOFC01022853.1, forward strand.
GAGTCTCCTGTAAACTCTCCCACTGCCACAGAGTAACCTACGGAGAAATGAGTTGCACGTGATGACATATGGTGGAAATTAGCTCAGATGCAATGGTCTGTGTGCGTTGCATGTGTTACGCGAGGATCGTTATTACATTATGATAATAAGGTTGATTATTATTTAGGTTGTGGTTTGTACCGGTGTCTATGCGTGTGTGTGTGTGCGTGTGTGTGTGTTTACCGAGGTAGCTGTCGTCGTGTGTGTCTTCAGCTGCTCTGGTGTGCTTCTCTCCTGCAACTTGTCTCAGTACTGCTTTTAAAGAGTAGCCATTCAGTATCTCAGCGATCCCTGCTGTCATCACCTGACCTGCACACACACACACACAGAGATACATGGATGAAGAAAAACAAACACCCTGAGTGTGAGAGTCACATCTGTTCATGGACAGCAGTTTCAACTCAGACTCCATGAAGCAACCACCCCTGCCCCCCCGCCGCTACAGATATCTGCTCTACATGAAAGATGCACGGAGCTAACGATACAAGTCTTCCCAGAGGAAAGCTAAAACACATCATTGGCAGAGGAATAGCTGAAAAAATACTCCAATGTTCCTTTAAAAACCCCACAAGAAAACTCCTCTCCTCTCCACACTGAGGACTCTGAATTATAGGTGTGCGCACACAAACAACACCCTTCCTCTGCTGTTGAACAAGAGGTCAAACAAACAAATGATTTTATCTACGGCCGCCCTCAACCTTCCATAAATCCTCCTTAATGTGTGTGTGCGTGTGTGTACTGACAGGGAGGAAAATGTGCCCTCTTAACCCTCCCGCCCGGCTCCTCTCCCACCCCACAGAGCTCCCTCTATCTCACACACTCCACTGAGTTTATCTCCCGGACTCACATATCACTGTATCAGCTTATTATTAAACCTCCATCTGATTAATGAGACACCGTGTCGCAAATTGTTAACACAGATACATAAGTCACTGCTGCTAATGTGAAGTGTTCTTTGCACCAGCGATAACAAGATTGTATATAAAAGAGGATTTTTTTTTAATTTTTTATGAAGATTCAGGCTGACGGCTGAAGATAATTGTTGTATATTAGAGGCCATAAAATCCAGGCTGAGTGCTTTTATAAACATTTGGAGGAAGTGTTTTAACTGGAGGCAGCCTGCCTTCGCCATGCTGAGGGCACAGAGAGGGAGCAGTCCATTAGACTGTCTGTGGTGCCTGTCTACTGGCGTATTGTACACTGGAGCATTCATTATTTAATCATATATAACAAAAGCATCAGATAACAGATCTCTAAATTATGAACACGAAATGAAAAAAAAAAACATCCTCTCACTACGCCTTTCTTTCCTAAACAAATGATGTGCTGCAGTGACAAATGGTAGGTCACAAAAAGGAAAGAGAAATGAGTTTGTGCTGGTGATCAGTAACTGTCTTCCTGCTCCTCACGAACAGCTGCACAATTTCTCTAAATTAACACACACTCAAACACCTGGAGTTGGGGGAGTAGTGCTACACTTCAACAGCTTCACGATGACACACTCTAGCTGTGTCTACACCTATTAAGACACTTCATCCCTCTGCTTAGACTAGTCCAGCCAGCTGACCTCACCGCTGCTTTTATCAAGCAGGAGATCCATCTTACTTCTTCTCTCTGTGTCTGACTCTTTAACGCACTCCTTCACTTCACATCCCCCCCGCCTCCACCCAATGCATGTTTCTGTCATCTCCTTACCGATCCTCTATCACTCTCACTGTCCTCCTTGCTCTCTTTCTCTATCTGTCCTTTTACTTTTGTCCTCCTCACCCCTGCTGCCTGCCTGCCTGCCCTTGAGCCTCTCCCTCTCTCCTTGAGGCTTTTTCAAGCTCCTCTGCGCTTTATCATGGGGCAGAGGGGCAGTTCCTCCACACTCCATTACCCCCCGATCAGCTCATTACAGAGCCCAAACACCCACTTCCTGTTACACTGTTACAGACAGAGGGAGGCATTAAGCGAAGGCGCGAGGGAAGGGGGAAAAGGGGGAGAATGAAAGGGGCAGAGAAACAGAATAAAACACATTTCTTTCCACATTTTCCTCGTAGGTAAGACTCTTGTAGTGAAATAGCAGATTTGGAAAGTCACTGTATGTGTGTGTGTGTGTACGTGGGCTGTCCTGACTGTTAAACTCATCTCCATTCTTTTCTCTCATTTGAACACCTTCCCATCTATGAAATCACTGCAAGAGAGACCAAGCACAGGTTACACACAGCTGTTTTAGTTACCTTGCCAGTAAAAGCTTCCAGGTCCTCCTACTACCAGCCGTCCTTCCTGGAGTAAACACAGTTAGTTAGGGTTAGTCATGTGATACAAAACTGTCGGTAAATTTGTACACGTGAGCATATGTGTGTGTGAGGGATGTCTAACATCTGTAGCTATGTGAGTGTGCACATATGATTTCTGCTGGCTGTTGACATCCTGCAGAGAATGACAGCTTCCTGTACATGAGGGTAGAGTTAGCCTATGAGACAGAGGTCAAGGTTCATATTGACTATGCAGTGAAAGAATTTGTGTGCGTTCGAGCTATTGTGTTAAGAGTTGATGGGTCACAACAGGAGTAAAGGCTTCTCTGGGGACAAACACTCTCTCATTTTCCTCGGTGTCTATAAATCTCTGATGGGAGTCTTGCATCTGAGACCTCCTCCGTTGGACTTTGAGAAGGGACAAACTGTGTGCAGGAGGTCAGTCCTGGCAATAACAAGTGACTGCTGCTGTAGTCTTTACCTTGGTGAAATCCACACTGAAGCCCGCCTGGCAGAATCCCTGTCCCTCCGGGTCGGGATCGTCTGAAAACGACACGTGTGCAAGAAGTGAAGCAACAAGCGAGGTTTTAAACACCAGAAGCTGCATCCTAAAGGGACTCGTTTTCCACAAACTCTTTTTACAAGCCACGGGGAGTAATATTGCATATGTGAAAAAAAAAAAAAAAATCCAAAGGAAGCTGTAGGAAATCTGATAACAAAAAGATGAGGTCAGCATCATATAGAATTACAGAAGTTTGAAAATGAAAACAAAATGTGACAGCTGGATGTAGAAAGAAATAAGCTCGCTGTAGCCCTGGAGCAGCACCTGAAGGCCATATCCACCACTACTAGCATAACATACTTGATCCTTTGCCAGAACTGTTAAAGGGAGAGGTGTATCATGGGTAATTCAGGCTGTAGGTTTTGACAAGGAAGAAGCATGTGTGAAATAAAAAACATGACACCTCTGCTGCTACTGAATCGACTTTGATCCTTTTTTAAAAAACTGCCTCTGGTAAATTCAACAGTCGACTTCGTATTTACATAAAGCAGTGTAACCACTACGGTGTGTTTCTGTTTAAATGACTTAAACAAACTGTGCAAGAGCGAACAAAACGTATGTCATAAATTGTTCGCCGTTCCAGTGGCACCCTGAGGTGAAGCTTAATGATGCGTAAATACACCAGTACACAAACAACACATAAGTTGCAGCGGTAACATAAGTTGAGTGGTCGCAGATTTTGTGTTGAAGCAAACAAGCAGCGGGAGGCAGAAAAATGTCGACTTATTTCTCTTGCCCTGAGAGCTGTGCAGAATGATTCCTCCCTTGAGAACAGTTGAGTTTACAATGTGATTATTTGAGTCTTGATTAGTCAGTGCTGACATAAACAAGAAAATAAAGATCTTTAACAACTTCCAACCAATTACTACGGGGAGTGTGAGTATATTTGTGTGTTTGTGTGTGTGTCTGCATGAGGACACGACGGAGTGGACAACAAGGGTTTGTGTTTTATCTGCTGTTTATGATGTGCCACCTGATAGCCCTCATTTCTCCTTATCCTTCCTCCACTGGTGCCTCATATCACCATGAAGGACTGGAGCAGGGTCACAGGAGGGGAGTGGGAGACAAAAAGAAAAACCAGAGATATAAGTGGGGTTGTGGGGGATATCCCATAAATCCCGTTTACAGAACTGATGACAGAGAGAAGAGGACTGGAGAGAGAGACTGATAAACTGTTACGGAGACAGATTATTTTCAGGTTACCGTGGCAACTTGTAAAACATCAGGCAAGCTGATCTATTGAGGAAGCACAATTCCCCACTTTCCCCACTGCAGACAGGTTTGGTGTAATCTGTCCACGTCTTCAGACATCTCTCTTTGAGATTTCTGCCTGTACCTCAATGCGATGAAGGGGATTCTCTTTGTAGTGGTCACAGTGGAGAAACGTACACTTCAAATCTTTATGGAGACGGTTGTTTTTAGCAGCAAGTAGCTTCAATAAAAAAACGAATCACTCCTGTGAGCAGCACAAATGAAATTTGATTTGGGGGAAGAAGGCGGAAATCTCCAGACATATATCTGAAAACCTGGCCAAATAAAACCAAAGGCATTCCACACATAATATGACTTTTTTTTAAAATGTACTTTACATTGAGAGGGCTAAACTCACTTTTTACAGGCCATCATCAAAGATCATGCTGCCTTACACTGATGGAAGTTATATTAGAATACAAAAAAAAATCCATATATTGTGTTTAATTTATGATCCTACTGACAGCACAGAGAGAAAGAGAAAACAAAAGGAAGGAGGATGGAAGTGACTCACTGGTCCTGCAGGGTGAGTACTCTGCGTAGGCGCTAAAGTTCTGGACAGCCACATAACAGGTCCCCACGGGGTCCTTCTCCCCACTTATTTTCACCGTCCGCCAGTGGTAGAGAGGAGCGCATGCCTGCACAACAAACACCATCCTGATTCTCATTTTAATAACAAATGACCCTCATGACACTTCAAAAGAAAGAGGAGGATGCAGAGGGAAGAGTTATGTGCATACTAAATATAGTATTCAGATGTTATGTGATATTACGTCCACTCACCACCACTTTTCCTTTGTGCGTCCTGACTGATGCTCCGAACCACTGGTGCGACTTAAACTCCAGAGGCTCTCTGGTGCCATTTACCTTAATCATTCTGTTATCTGAAGACAGACAGAGACACAGAGATGGGAAGTGGAAAAGACATAAAAAAAGAAAATTGAGGAGACAATTTATAATGGTGGAAGTAAACGCTGATATTGACGGTCGTAATGTGGATTCAGGCTTGTTGCTCTGCCTGTGAGCATGGAAAGCATTTGTCCTTGATGAGCAAGAACCAACAGCAACGTCTTAAACAGGCCTATAACACACATCAAAACACCATTTGCCCCCCAGAAACAGACACTTCTGTCAGGATATGGAGCCTTTCTTTCAGTTAAAGCTTTTCTAATAAAAGTAACAACTCTTACGAGACTTAAGCTCTGAGTCCACACAGCCACACACACACACTCAGGCTTGCACATGTGCATTATTAGCATTTCCCAGTGGAATCTCAATAATGTGTCAGATTTAATGTAACTGTGTGTGTGTGTGTTCCTGTTTGTCTTAGCTCTGTTGTAGATATTGTGTTATTAAAGACCAGCTGGGTCTCTTTAGAGCCGCGCAGACCCCTCCTCATTAAACGCCTTCCTTTAGCACATGCATACTCACACACAGACTCACATAAATTTACGGGAATACAGTGGATGCAGAAAGGCAGGTGCACAGTACATGTTTTGTCTATTAACCTTATTATTTTTTTTGTCTTTATTAGTCCTTTTCATGTTCTCTGAGGGAGTTTGAGGAGCATACTGAGTCATATTACTCAGCTGTTACTCAACACATTTCCTCCTCCTATAATACATTTAGGATAGAAGGTGTGATTTTAGTTTCTATATTTCTGTATTTTTACTCAAAGGATTAACATCAGCACAGTGATGGAGATCAAGGATTGCCACTGAAAGGTAGATGTTTAATGTCAGTACAGGCTAGGAAATAGTTACTATACTTTAACAAATGCAAGAATAGAGTGTAAACCTCAGCAAAGGCATAATCCAACTTCTCTGAAGCTGCACACTGCTGCCCTCTTTTGGTGAAGTACCAACACTATTTTGTTAATGCATTCATAACAGGCAGGATTTTTCTCTGGATTTTTTATTTTTTATTTTTCAGACAGGATCCCATTCTCCGATTTTGCCCAAAATGTAATCATGTGTTCCCTGTGTGATTTTAAAAAGTGATCAGTTATGTGTTTCTAAACATAATTTGTGGCAAATATAATCTTTGATAACATATCAAATATATGTGATAAATCACTCCTCTCCCACCCCCACACATCTGCATTACGTCATTGAAACCAGGCGCACGTGAATACGCACACACACACACACTAATCAGGCACATGTGAAGCTGATGTATGGATATTACCCAGCACAGTACACACAGATGGTCACCACTTGCTGACATTTTGTACAGTGTGCACGAGTGTATGTGTGTGTATGTTTACGTGTGTCTGGTTTATACCTGTAAAAATGGGTCTGCTGTAACTCTAGATATATCCACCGTGGCCACTGTCATCAATCACCTTGTGGATACCCACACATTGTACGTAATAGATGCACACATGACTCCCCACACATGTGTTTCACTACGTTTATTCCTCCATCCCTCAAACCTGAAATTAACCCCCAAAACACTTCATATTAAAACTAACCTCTTTGTGAAAAATACAGTAATTAACTTTAGGGAGCTTCACCCTCATCTTTATGCAGCCCTGTTTTAGCTCTGGCAGACGACTGAAGTAGCACTTGCAGTCAGCTGTTTCATTTACAGCAGTGAATTAGCAGGAAGCTGATTAGAAACTTCCAGCCATATTCATCGATGAGTACAAGGCTGTGTTTGTAATATGACAGTCCTGTGACTCCAATTTCTCTCACGGCTCCATCCCCAGCTGAAGCTTCCCTCTGATGTGTTGAAGCTTTGGACACGAGTAACCCTGCTACAGTCTATTGTTTGAAATCTGTCTGACACATTAGTTCTCCCAACATAACACTGAGAGGTCTCTGTGCAGTAATAGGTCAGTTATTGCACAGCTAAATGTCTCTCTTTTTGTGGTCCTCACAAAGATGATAGAAGTCCCCATGAAAGGAGAGAGAGAGAGAGAGAGAGGGGGACAGACTGATGGAGACCGAGAGTAGGACAAGGGGAGGGGAAAGGAGACAGGGATACATTTTCAAGATCTAATAAAAAGCAGACCTCACCCAATCCCCCTTTCCTCAAAAGGGGAACTAAATTCCCATGTGCATACAGTTTACCCCCCTCCCCCCTCCCACTTTCTCACTTGTTCTCTCTCTCTACCTCATGCACACATGCTCACTAGGAAAGTGTGCATCAGAGACATCAGATGCAATAACAAAGTCAAAGGCTGATGGGACACAGTTGATGATAAGATATTGAATACCACTCCACATGATGTAGAGTTGCACAAGCAAACCTGCCTGCCACCTTTTTGGAGATGAAACTGATGAGGCGCACATGTCTTACATCTCTTTATTTTTATGCAACAGCACGTGTGCCAAGTCATAGAGACACACGGGTTACAAAACTCCACTAACACCTGGGGCCACCTACGATTTTCAAAGGCTCCATGTCAGTGAAAAGAGTACTTGTTACATTTCTGTTATTCACTAAACTAGAACACTGGCAGTGGTGAGCATGTGTCTCACAGTTTGTCCAACTGTAACAGCTAATCCTTTCCATGTCTTGTAACAACACCAGGCCCTTTGCAGGAGGCTCAGGAACATAATTCTGCCCAGTGGGGCCCCCAGGAGGTCAATCACAAATTTATTATGGTCCATGAGGAACATCATTTTCAGAAGGCTTCAGGTAACTCACTGGAATTGTCAAAAGGTATCTGTCTGCAGCTATCAGGCAGTCCGGGCCAGGGGCAATAATAGACGGCTCCAGCCTCCACGATGCCGGGCTGGGAGGTGTTCGCTTTAGGAGCCCCCACCAACACACTGAACCTGGTGAGCAGAGGGGAAAAAAACCAAGGTGCATGCAACACATGCAGGATAGTTTAAAATGCAAACTTATACACAGCCTGCCTCACTCATACATGTCACCTTCTTCTGTTTTGTTTTTCTCTGTGCAACATAAAAATCTCATATGTGCTTAATCTTTCCCAAAGTAGGATGTCCAGCTTTTAACTTTATCCAAGTCACATCATTTCTATTCTATTCTATTCTATTCTATTCTATTCTATTATTGTGCAATCCTGGCAGTTTAAACGTGCCCATGCACAGTTTAAGAGGGAACTGTAATTGGATCACAACTTGTGCGGGACCCTGTTGGGACAGTGTCAGCCCTGATGTTGCCACTCACGTGTTGCTGTCGGTGGAGGCTTGGTAGAAGTCCACGGAATAGCCGAAATAACTTCCATCGGGTCCCTTGTAAACCGTAGGATGCTCTGCGTAAAGGTTAAAACTCCAAACTCCATTTAGCGCCGGACAGAGCACAGACAGCACCCCCAGAATAAACATCCCAGCGGAGGAAACACAGTCCCACACACGCTCCATCCTGAAGACCAGCAAGCTGCGGCACTGCTCCCAAAAACTGAGAGGGAGAGAGGGACCTCAGAGACACACACACACAGGGAGTTTCCTCTGTGCAGGTGAGGTACGTTTGTCCGGAGTTGAAGTCCGCTGTCTGTCTGCCTGCCCCTGGACGGATCCCTGCACGCGCTCTGCTGTGCTCCCCTAGAACTGCCTCCTGACACCCTGAAACCACCAGGTCTGACCAGAGCCTCAGCTACAAGACTGCACAGCCGCGCCCCCGCCCTCTGCACAAAACTTTACCCCCTACACACACACACATACACACACACACACGCTCTCACACACATTACAAGGCACAAACCACATCAGAGCGCGCGGGCTAGGTCTGGCGCGTCACCGCTCCCTTTATGGCACAGTCAGTTTTTCCTGTGGCATCCCGAAACAATAAATAATATTGAAATGAAATTTACATCCCACAGTTACAAGCACGCGCAGAGTCTTGTTCACACGCAAATGCAAAGATCAGTGGTGGATTAAAACATTATAGCCAACTTTTTACAGGCCAACCATGTCGTTTCCGTCAGTGGAGAATAATCACTTGTAATTATGTCAGTAATTATTATGTCAGCTTACAGCAGAAATCTCTTAAGCTGCATGTGCAAGTTATAGGGAGTTTAGCCCACTCACTATTTCACTCAACACCAAGTGATTTCCCCCCTAAAACCACTGAGGTAACATACTGAAAATAATATCCTGCAATGAAAAAGTGTTTTAAAGAGGTGACAGGCCAGACCAGGCTGTTTTTGTATATTTAGCTCAGCACACTTCTGAGAATTTTCCCCTCACAAAAAGCCCCTGGGACAAAAAAAAAAAGAAAAGAGATGAATGTTGCACCCACGCAAACTAATTCCCAATCTGCTGTTTATCATCTTAGGGAGTTTGTTTTAATTAAACCAAGCTCTATGGGCACATAAGTGATGAATTAAACACTATAAGCAGCCTCACAGAGTAGTAAACCTGGAGTCAGAGTGGCACTGAAGTGTGTTTCCTGTCAAGAGATTTGATAAAACACAGGTGAGAAGGTGAAGGAGGGTGTGAGCCTGACCTTGACCTGTCAGGAGCAGAAATTTCTCATACCTGCTTTGCTTTTTCCTACTAATACATCCCATCCCACCTTCATTTATTGTCTTATTTTATAGCATACACTCAGTTTACTGTGTCTACACATCTTCCTGATCCTTTTGTGCAGCAGTGAAGTGTGTGTGTGACTGAGAGAGAAATGGTAAAGGGAGAGGGTCTGTTCTTTCTCAGCTGTTTCCATGTAAATCTAAGATGAACACAGAAAAAAAAAACTTCTACAAAACAAGACTCACAGGAGCAGATGTGCTCCTTTGACTTGATCTCACAGAAGAAAGAGATGGTGAGGATGATGGAGTGAGGAGGCAGCAGACTCCTTCCTCTTCTTCTTCTTTTGCCCCCAGAACACAGCTGTGTTACGACACCATTTGCCAGGTAACTAGTCTTTTAATGCGGCTCAGTTTCAGTGTCTGCACACTTTCATCTGTAATCACTTTGTCCACTGTCTTACATCCAATAAATTTCTCACAGATATCTCATTTCCAGGAATACACACTTTGACTCACATGCTTTTCAGGTTACGTCCTGTCGTCGTGCCAATGCCTTCTGATCGTAGATTCACTGCAGGTCACTCTGGATTGATTACTCCACACTTACAGTACAGTAGTGGTTTATATTTTACACACTGTGCCCTCATTCCCCATCTCGCTTTACAAACTCGTAATGAGACTGTTAAGCTGAGTTGTATGTCAGATTAGGTCCACATCCGTTCTCCATTAGACATTTCCATTAGACACACACCCAGGCAATATTACAATACTCCTGTGTACAGATGCAGAGTAAGACAAGCACTGTCTGCATGTACACACACACTGAGTTAGGAATGCTATGTCTTGTCCTAAATCAGGACTAAGGACCTACATGGTATCAGGTTATATTCTTCAAACTCTTGCCACTCGTCTTGAAGCACAAAACTCTAATGTCATGGCAAACTGGTTTAGAATACCTTATTTAAAAAAGCCAGTGTTACTATGAAGTGGAAGTCAGACCGTTTAATTTGTCTCCTTTTGAGAAATAATGGTGATGAGCACCAGAAGCACAGACACTTTCTGTCTTAAGAGGAATACTATGTTTACAGAGAGGTACTTAGGGCACCATCAGTGTCTCGGAGATTTAGTAAATTACCGATTTAGAGCCTCTCTAGGGACACAAAACATAAATTTGCATGTGATTTAGTAATGAGGCTCCAGACAGACCTTGGACATCTAAAACCAGAGGTTGGGTCAAAGGCATGAGATTTACGACAAAGAGACACACGAGAGGAGGCTGTCTATGATTTCAAAGCTACAAAACCACACAGCAACTGAACAAAAAAAAGTGTTTATTCCAGAACCTTTGAGCATGATAATAAATACATGAGCACTTGGCCAACATCCTCGTGTAGTGCACAAAGCACACGCACAGAGCACCAGCTTCATCTGGTTTAAAACATTGAAAACCTTCTGTTCAGATCTCCCGATCTCTGCGTCTGGGTTGGTCCCTTTATGCTGTAAACTCTGAGCAGTGAGAGTGACTGTGTGTGTGTGTGTGTGTGTGTGTGTGTGTGTGTGTGTGTTGTCGTATGTGGAAGGCTTTGGTAGGTTTTCCCTCGAACAGTCCTGTAG